>DWRB01000008.1:0-165405 GCA_018250355.1 Bolla brennus | reverse complement strand
GCTTTTGCTTCTTCTTTAGCCTTTGCTATTTCTTGGGCTTTTGCTTCTTCTTTAGCCTTTGCTATTTCTTGAGCTTTTGCTTCTTCTTTAGCCTTTGCTATTTCTTGAGCTTTTACTTCTTCTTTAGCCTTTGCTATTTCTTGGGCTTTCTCTTCTCCCTTAGGCTTTGCTACTTCTTGTACTTTTACTTCTTCCTTAGGCTTTACTACTTCTTGTACTTTTACTTCTTCCTTAGACTTTACTACTTCTTGTACTTTCACTTCTTCTTTAGGTTTTGCTACTTCTTGTACTTTCACTTCTTCTTTAGGCTTTACTACTTCTTGTACTTTCACTTCTTCTTTAGGTTTTACTACTTCTTGTACTTTCACTTCTTCCTTAGGCTTTACTACTTCTTGTACTTTCGCTTCTTCCTTAGGCTTTACTACTTCTTGTACTTTCACTTCTTCTTTAGGTTTTGCTACTTCTTGTACTTTCGCTTCTTCTTTTGCTTTTGCTACTTTTTGTGTTTTAGCTTCTTCTTTAGCTTTAACCGTTTTTTGTACTTTCGCTACTTGCTTCATTTTCTCTTCAGCTTTTTTTTCAACTGGTGCTGTACTTGATAGGAAAGAAACATTTATATAGGCTGTTTTTCCTTTATACTCAAATTGCAGCCATCCGTCTTTCACTTGATGCGTTGATTCAATGACATCATCTTTTTTCAATCTGCCAAGGATTTCTGATTCTGTATTTGAATCAGAACGGACATTTAACAAATTCGCTGTTACATGATACACATCTTTTGTAAACTCTGAACTTACAAACACCTCTTTACCGTTTAAATCAATTTTTGACCAGCCATCTTCGGTATTTATTACTTTTAACTCTTGTCCCTCCTTTACTTTTTCGACAACTTTTGATTCCGTAGTCGGTTTTTCACGTACGTTGAGTACATCTGCTGTTACGATCGTTTCTGCGATAGCCGTTGTGGTAAAAGCCCCCAATCCCAAAACAGTTGCTGTTGCTGCGCCAATTACTTTTTTCATATTAGCCTCCATTACGTTTTTTGTATTCTATGAAATATTTCCATAAAATCAGGAAATTCCACAGTGTATCAAAACATTTGCAATAGTATATTAATACCGCTTAATATACTGTTTTTAAAACTTCCTACTTCAATAGTATCAAATTCTCAATTCTAATTCTATACATTATCAATCTCCTCATCTTTTATAAACTCTTCATACCCTTCTTCATACTAAATAGTTGTCGCAATTCCCGCCAAAAATAAACTTACAATTGCTAAAAATTTTGTTCCGACTATAGCCCCTCTTAAATGAAACTTATAATCTTTATAACCCTTCATCCCTTCTGTACTAGGAATAACAACAAATTTCGGGGTAATCCAGCAAAAGACTAGCCAATCAATTATAAACAAATCTACTAAATTGAAAATCATTAAAATACCAAAAGTATGTAAATAGGCATCAATATATAATAATTTTTCATGTTTATGTAGTATATATGTAGAAACGACAGGCGTACCGAAAAGAATAGCATTATATGCAATATTAAAGTAGATTGTTTGCTTCTTTTCATAAATCGATTTTGGAAAAACTACCCTTTGAATATCTTTCGGATATTCAGTTAACGAAAGACGGGGATTATAATATAAAGATCCTAAAATCATTACGGATAGTACAATAGACATAATGACACCAACGTACATCATTTGCTCAAATGGATTCATATGCTTTATTCACCCTTTTCTGCATTCACTCCATAGTGCACGCACTTAATTACACATTGTATGTACGTTACTAACCAAAAATTAATAATTACCTTTAATAATCTTTTATAATTGAAATTATGATTTACGTGTCATTAAACTTTTCTGAAGAACATTAAAAATTAGTTTGGAGGAGTTATTATGAAGAAACTATATTTTAATAAATTTGAACCAACAGATTTCAATTTATATTTCCAGCTCGTTTCAAATGAAGAAGTAATGGCGCAAATTACCGAACGCGCTATTCCGTTAGATGAAGCAAAAAATGACTTTACAAAGCTGTTAAAGTGCAATGAAGAATATAAGAGAATATTTGAAATGAGAAGACAAAAAGTTATAGATATACAACTCGGCATAGATAGCCCACATTTAATCATTACATTAGAGAATGGGCAAATTATTTTCGTAAATGGTGTTCATGATGATTATGAATGTTGGCAAGCTGGTGTTCAATGCGAGGATTGGCTTGTTGTTGCTGCACCTAGTAATGAAATTGCTACTTGCATTCCCAATGAATTTAATAAAAAATAGCTAATGGCATATTCCCATTAGCTATTTTTTATTTTGAAGAAACACTAGCAAAGCGTCTCTTTCCCAAGCTTCCAACTAAACCATCTCCCATGCCCTTCCGTTTCCCCAACCGTTTCACGATATTCGTTTCCGTTAATATAATAATCAATATGAAGTTCCCGGTCCCACATGTTGTTATACAGGTGGGATACATCACGTTTTGCGCCGATTTCTTGTATTTGTTTTTCTAACTTATATTTTACTTGTTCTGGTATTTGATTTGCAACGTGTGTATGGAAAATGCAGATTACAGCATCTTCACTTATTTGTTCAATAATAGATGGCAATAGCTCCACACCGTCTCCTTCTATTAATTGAACAGATTCATTTTTCACTAAAGATGCTGCTTGGTCAAATATTTCAAGTCTTTCTTTATGTTCTGGCCAAATGAGTGCACGTAGCCATAAGTAATCTTCATCACTATGTAAATCATTTACATGTAAATCTAGTCCTATTCTTTCTGCGACAGATGGACTTTCTTTTAGAAAATGAGGCACATTCTCTCCTCTTATTTCAGAAATTAAATGTACATTTGAATTTATATTTCCGTATGTTTCATCTGTTCCGTACGAATAGCTATATTGGTCCCAGAACAGTTGTAACCCAGAACTTGTCCCAATTTCAATTAACGCTAATGGCTTTTTCACTTTATTAAATATGTAACAGAAACTTGGGTATAAGTACGCACATCGCCTTACTTCATTCGTTTGAACAAGTTTTGTTTGTAACAAAGTAATGATTTCTTCTCGATACTCTTTACAAAAATCTTTAAATTGATCAAAAGCTTGATCTAAATTTGTATTCGTATTTTCAACTAAACTACTGTAATACGCTTTTAAAGGATGTTCTTTCCCTACTAGTAATAAATAATGTACGGCGCCTAATAATAAGTTTGGAATTGGTTGGCCTACTTGAGCGTAAGAAGATAGTGTAAGTACTTCCTCATCTTCAGCAATTTTTATTGATAAGTATTCATATAAGTCACTTGACCCTTTACATTCCTTTATTGAAAAATTTCGAAATAAGTTTGCCATTTGTTCTTGTGTACGCATTGGTATCCCTCCTTTTCTTTTTGCAGAATAATCATACTATTATCAGGGATAAAATTCCATAAAAAGGTATCCTTTCTACCCATTCTACGATACGTAAGCTTTTTCGAGATAATTTCAAACTGTAATTTTTTTCTATTTATCATCTTAAAAGAGCTTGTTAAATAAGATTTTTGGCGAATAAAACGTTAAATAGTTTAAAATTATCAGATAACACTAGATATTTTAGTCTATTAATTATTATAATAGAGTATGAGATGGTTATATAATTGAGACAAAAAAGGTATACACCTAGGTGGGGCCTAGGCGGTGTTTTCAATTTACGGCTTAGATATAAAAAAACACCTACTCTTTTTTGCCAATATAGGGGATGGAGAGATTATCATGAGCAACATGCAGCAAAAAACAGACGTTATCTTAATTGGTGCAGGAATTATGAGTGCAACGTTAGGCTCATTACTAAAAGAATTAGCACCTGAATGGGAAATTAAAGTTTTTGAAAAACTCGCAAGTGCCGGGGAAGAAAGCTCTAATGAATGGAATAATGCAGGTACAGGGCATTCTGCGCTATGCGAACTGAACTATACTTCCGAAAAATCTGACGGATCTATAGATATTAGTAAGGCTGTAAAAGTGAATGAGCAATTCCAGCTTTCAAGACAATTTTGGGCATATCTTGTAAAAAGCAAATTAATTCGTAATCCACAAGATTTTATTATGCCTCTACCTCATATGAGTTTAGTACAAGGCGAAAAAAATGTTGAGTTTCTAAAAAACCGTTTTGAAGCGCTTTCAAAAAATCCGTTGTTTCAAGGAATGGAATTTTCCGATGCTCCTGAAACATTAAAAAAATGGCTTCCACTCATTATGGAAGGACGTACACCTAACGAACCAATGGCTGCAACGAAGATTGACTCTGGAACAGATGTGAACTTCGGTGCATTAACACGTATGTTGTTTGATTACTTACAAACGAAAAATGTCGAGCTAAACTACAAACATAGTGTCGAAAATATTAAACGTACGAAAAATGGTTTGTGGGAAGTGAAAGTACACGATATGAATAGTGGTAAAATCGAGCATCACACTGCAAAATTCGTCTTTATCGGCGGCGGTGGCGGTAGTCTACCTCTACTACAAAAGACTGGCATCCCTGAATCAAAACATATCGGTGGATTCCCAGTAAGTGGACTATTTATGGTATGTAAAAACCAAAAAGTTGTAGAGCAACATCATGCGAAAGTATACGGTAAAGCTAAGGTTGGCGCTCCGCCAATGTCTGTACCTCACCTTGATACGAGATATATAGACAATAAAAAAGCTTTACTATTTGGACCGTTCGCAGGGTTCTCACCTAAATTCTTAAAAACTGGCTCAAATCTTGACTTAATTGGTTCTGTAAAACCAAATAACGTCTTAACGATGTTAGCGGCTGGTGTAAAAGAAATGGGATTAACAAAATACTTAATTCAGCAAGTTATGTTATCACATGAAAAACGTATGGAAGAATTACGCGAATTCATTCCGAACGCGAAAAGTGAAGATTGGGATATTGTAGTCGCTGGGCAACGTGTGCAAGTAATTAAAGATACTGATGCTGGCGGTAAAGGTACACTTCAATTCGGTACTGAAGTTGTTAGTGCGGCTGACGGCTCAATCGCTGCATTACTAGGTGCTTCACCAGGTGCCTCTACTGCCGTTCACGTCATGCTTGAAGTATTAGAAAAATGTTTCCCAAGCCGCATAGTAGAATGGGAAGGAAAAATAAAAGAAATGATCCCTTCTTACGGCATTTCACTAACAGAAAATCCAAGATTATTCCAAGACCTTCACACTTCTACTGGTCGTACGCTTGGATTAAATGAAAAAGAAACGGTTCATAATTAAAGAAGTTATTAAAAAACGTCCGATATATTCGGACGTTTTTTTATTTATCTGACGAAGAATTATAGTGAATGAAATTATATCAGCGATTCGACAATGGATATCGACTTACCGACAAAAACGTCAAACCGATGTTAACTATCAACCCAAAATTATCCTCATCAATAGAACTCTTCTCGACATACATGTTTCCCGCCCTTACTTCAAGGCTAGCTCCTACTGATAAAGGCTTTGCATATTCTTTTCACCCAACTATTTATCCCACATTAACGTACAGTAAGACTCACATCTCAATATACGGCTTGAACAAAGAAGTTAGTTAATAATCTGCAGAGATGAATCCCCCCACTGATTTAAGTTTCAACTGGAATAAACAAAATATATGGCACATATGTTTAAGCAGTGGTCAATTGTTGAAAGGGATGAAGAGTATGACACAGCTGAACTTTGAAGAAAATTTATTAACGAAAGTAGCTTGGTACTATTATAAAGATCAATTAACACAACAGGAGATCGCTTCACTTCTTCATATTTCAAGAAATAAGGTCGTTCGGTTATTAGATAAGGCACGCAGTGAAGGGATCGTTACATTTCACGTAAAAGGTACTGGTTTACACTGTTTGAGCATTGAACGTGACCTAATGAAAAATTTCCACTTAAAAGATGCTTTCATTATCCCTACTCCAATAGACAGTTATGCCGCTTCTCTCGGAAAAGCTGCTGCACAATATTTAGAAACTCAGCTCCAGCAAGGCGATTTACTCGGTATTGGCTGGGGAGAAACAATTAGCAAAATGCTGGAAAACATTCATTTTGAAACTTCTATTAATTTGTCGATCGTAACGCTAACAGGCGGAGTAAATCACTATCTCCCGAGAAAACAAAACTATTTTCACTACATGCAAGGCGATTTTCACATTATCCCTACGCCGTTTCTAGCCTCTACAACCGAAATGGCACAAAGTATTCTATCAGAACCAAGTGTAAAAGATATGCTTCATGTCGCTTCACTTGCTCATACAGCAGTTGTTGGTATTGGCGGGCTATCCCAAGACGCAACTATTGTAAAAGAAGAAAAATTAACGCTACGTGAGATGACATATATTCGTAGTCAAAACGGTGCGGGCGATATTTTAGGACAGTTTTATAATACGGATGGTGATTTATTAAAACTCCCACATCACAACCGCCTAATTGGTACGCCGCTCTCGATTCTGCGCAAAATGAAGCATGTCGTTGGTGTTGCTGGAGGTACAGAAAAATTAGACGCCATTTATGGAGCTTTAAAGGGGAGATTTATTCATACATTAATTACCGATGAGGAAACTGCCCTCTCCTTATTACGAAAGGATGGTGATTGTTAATGTCTCATTTATTAGCTTTCGATGCTGGTACAGGAAGCATTCGAGCTGTTCTTTTTGATGTACTAGGTAATCAAATTGCAGTCAGTCAAAAAGAATGGGTTCATAAAACGGATCCTCGTTATCCAGGCTCTATGAATTTTGATGTAAAAGAAAACTGGCACCTTGTACAACAATGTACGAAAGAAGTTTTACAAAGAAGTAATGTCTCTCCCTCTTCTATTCAAGCCATTAGCGCTACTAGTATGCGAGAAGGTTTTGTTTTATATGATAAAGATGGGCAAGAAATTTGGGCTTGTGCAAATGTTGATGGGCGCGCATCTGCCGAAGTTAGTGAGCTAAAAGAAATTCGATCGCATCTTGAAGAAGATTTATATACAAGATCAGGTCAAACTTTTTCATTAGGTGCTTTACCACGCCTACTTTGGATTAAAAAACATGAACCAGACGTCTATAATGCTATTCACTCTTTTACGATGTTAAACGATTGGATTTTATATAAATTAAGTGGCGTGCTGCAAATCGATCCCTCAAACGGATGTACGTCTGGTATTTTTGACTTACAAAATAGAGTATGGGATAACGATATCGCTATAGATTGCGGTCTAACGTTGACATTTTCACCAAAAGTAAATGAAGCTGGTACCGTTATCGGCAATGTTACAAAAGAGTGTGCAGCATTAACTGGATTACGTGAAGGAATTCCTGTCGTTGCTGGAGGCGGAGATGCACAAATGGCCTCACTTGGAACAGGAATCGTGAAACCTAATCAAACGTTAATATGCGGAGGTAGTTTTTGGCAACAAGAAGTGAATGTTACAGAACCGCTAACAGATGCATATGCTGCGATTCGGGTAAATTGTCACGTCGTTCCGAACCTATGGCAATATGAAACGATTGCATTTTTCCCAGGCCTTGTTATGCGCTGGTTTCGAGACGCTTTTTGCCAAGAGGAAAAGAAACTTGCTGACAAACTCGGTGTAGATGCTTATGAATTATTAGAAGAACAAGCGAAAGACGTGCCTGTTGGTTCACATGGCATTATCCCTACTTTTTCAAACGTTATGAACTACATTTCTTGGCGTCATGCCGCACCTTCTTTTTTAAATTTAAGTTTAGATGCTGACAAATGCGGAAAAAAAGAACTGTTCCGTGCTATTGAAGAAAATGCTGCCTTCGTTACACTTGGTAACTTAAAATTAATAGAAAATCTCACAGGAACATTCCCTTCTGAAGTCATTTTTGCTGGCGGTGCCGCTAAAGGAAAACTATGGCCACAAATTCTATCAGACGTACTCGGTATCCCTGTAAAAGTACCAGTTGTGAAAGAAGCAGCTGCTTTAGGAACTGCGATTGCTGCCGGAGTTGGCGCTGGCATTTATTCATCTATGGCAGAAACTGCCGAACAGTTTGTACAGTGGGAGCACACTTTCGAATCAATTACTGAAAATCACGAACTATATAAAGAGTTCTATGAAACATGGAAAACCGTATATGACAGTCAGCTCGCTTTAGCTGATAAAGGGCTCACCTCACATATGTGGATTGCGCCTGGTGCACTGTAACAGATTACATAAGGGAGTGAAATGTATGTTAAAAGCGAATGAAAATGATTTCTCCTATCGCTTCGGTGATAACGGGCCGAAATATTTAATACAAGGTCCGAATATTGATCTTGGCCTTGTTGTCATCCAGCCTGGGCAAGAGTTTCAAAACCACTATCATACAACTTGTGAGGAAGTCTTTTATGCTTTAGAAGGTGAAATTGATTTCTATGTGAATAACGAAAGAGTCCCAATTAAACAAGGCGATGTATTGCAAGTTCGCCCTCATGAATCTCACTACCTTATTAACCATTCTGACAAACCTTTTAAAGCAGTTTTTATTAAGTCACCACATTTACCAAATAAAGATACGGTACAAACGGAAAATCCAACATTAACGAAGGAGTGATTTCAAATGACTTGGGGATTTAAAAATCGATTAAATACAATTTTACCTGATGGCAGAGCGGTTATGTTAGCGATAGATCACGGCTACTTTTTAGGGCCAATTCACGGGCTAGAACAGCCACTTGAAACGGTTAAAAACTTACTTCCTTACACAGATTCCCTCTTTTTAACTCGAGGTGTACTTAGCTCCTGTATTCCTGAAAACTGCAGCACACCAATGGTTATGCGTGTTTCAGGCGGAGCTACTGTCGTCGGTAAAGATTTAGCGAATGAAACAATTGTTACACCTGTAAAAGAAGCGGTGAAACAAAACGCAATTGGCGTCGGCGTTTCTGTTTTTGTGGGATCAGACTATGAAACACAAACGGTTTCAAATCTCGCAAATGTAGTTTCAGAAGCTCACGATTACGGTTTGCCAGTACTCGGCATTACCGCTGTTGCGAAAGAATTACAAAAACGTGAAGCTCGCTTTCTAGCTCTCGCTTCCCGCGTTTGTGTTGAAATGGGAGCTGACATTATTAAAACGTATTACTGCGAAGGATTCGAAAAAATTACAAGCACTTGCCCTGCCCCAGTCGTAATCGCTGGCGGACCAAAACTTGACTCAATTGAAGACGCATTAAATATTACGTACAATGCACTGCAAGAAGGTGCGATTGGAGTAGATATGGGCCGAAACATATGGCAATCTGAACATCCTGCTGCTATGATTCAAGCGATTCATGGTATTGTGAAGAATAGATTGAATGTGAAAGAAGCTCTCCAATTATATGAAGATGTAAAAAATTAAGCTAAAATATATACAAACTCAATATTTACTATAAGGAAAAGCCTCTATGTTAGATTACTAAGTAACCTAACATAGAGGCTTTCTTTTACATTTTTTTGTTCCGAATTTGGTCAAATTTCTACAGATCGCGTACGTTCCAAACAATCTCACCGCGCTCCCCCCACGTACTATGATGCCGATGAAACCCTATCTTTTCTAATACCCGGAAAGACGCCGTATTCCAAGCGCCTACAGTTGACCAAAGTCTTTGGCGCCCCGTAGCAATCGCAGCCTCAAGCACTGCTGATGCTGCCTCTGTAGCATAACCATTACGATGAACACTTTGGAACAACTCATATGCAATCTCCGGCTCTTCAAGCGTGGCTCGACCGATAATTAAGCCACAGTATCCGATGAAATCCCCTTCTTCTCGCCTACGTATAGTAAGAAGAGAAATGCCATTTTCAGTTGCTTTCTTGCGCATTTCGATAAGAGAGCTACGAACAGATTCAATAGTTGGCATGTCCACACCACGTTCACCAACTAATTTTCTCAGCCAGACTGCATCAGATTCCTCCCACAAATTCAGGTCGAGTCGTTCCGTTTTTAGCTGGAATGCCATATCTTTAAATACAGCTGTCATAGCGATAACCTCCTATTCATTTTACTGTACTACTTATAATATTTTCGTACTTTACCCTATGGGAAACCTGCTTCATTCTCTAAATTTTCTTGCATCAGTAAACATTATTGTTATTTTATGCATAAGCAATTCTTTTGCAAAATAGACCTTGTTATCAAACTTCATTTTAAGTCTACAATATTTGATTTATGAATAATTTTAAATTTACACTTAATATTTATATCAAAAAATGTATTGTCTTTTCTTTTTTGTTAAAATAAAGAAAAGGAGGAATGATTATGCAACGAATGAGTTTTGAACGCCCTACTGATTATTACGATGAAAGATTATATACTATCGATGAAAAAATTTGTGCCCTATTAAAAGAACGGAAAGAACTTTCAGGTGGTGATCCAGGTTTTCCACATGATGAAGCTATTTATAAATGGGCAAAGCAATACGGATTTTATCCAGACTATCTAAATTCACTATTCTCTTCCATGATGGACGAAGGTGAATTTAAACCTCGCGTCGAACCAACTACATTCAAAAAACATATACCTGTTTTTAAAACGTATGAACGGTATTATGTATACCGTAACTTTTATTCGGCAATATGCAAATGCTAGTGTAGTTTATTTATATAATGATTGGGATTCCTCTGATGAAGTTTTTAATGAAAATAAGCCTCATAGTTTCTTCCAATTATCAATAGATGATACATATGACTGCTGGTCAGAAGGTGGCGGTGGCACTGATGGACATTTTAGTCATCATTTCGTTATATCTCCTGCCCTTCCTGATAATTTGTCTGGAATAAGCTTACAATTTAAAGAACTCAATATACCGTTTAGGAAAGATCAAACTGTACTTGAATTTGAAATTACGATAGATTAATAAAGAAGCTGTCTCACATGCCCTTTTCCTGACTAAAATTCGTTTATTTTTTACTTTTATGTCCATTAAAATGATCAAACCCCTTTCCAAACTGGATAAGGGGCTATACTTACTTCTCCATGCAATTTACTCTTGTTAATTGTTATTAAATTTTCTTACCGTCTTTATAGTCAAGACAGGACACTTCAATTAACAATCCATTAAACATTGAAAAATAAAAACCGTAACTACTCCCTCTCATAGAATACGGTGCCTTTTCTATTTCAATGCCGCCAGCTACTAATCGATTATATGCTTGATCAACTTCACTTGAAGTATCCACTAAAAAACCAATATGAAAAGCTTCAGGATACATCACTTCCTTATTTCCCTTAAATGCTTTTGGATCACTTAGCACAAGTATAAATCCACTCTCATCACTCATTACTACTAGTGCCTTTCCCTTTTGCTCCAAAAATTGAAAATCAAAAAATGTTTCAAAGAAATGTCTCGCTTCTGATAAATCATCAACACATAGATTCAAATGATTTAACTTCATTCACTCATCTCCTTTTAAGCACAGGGTATGTAGACTCATTTTCATAACACCTAGATATGTAAGACATAATATTCAAGCGTTCCATCTAAGACTATGCTTTATAGTCTAATACTTTTCTCTATAGCCTAGAACGTTTTTTTTAATGAATGCAATTACATGAACCATTCGACGTGAAATATTAATATACCTATATATAATAGCCACATTATTTACTTTTCAAATTGTGTAAAACCCACTCAATCAAGAAGATTGCTGCAGAAGTACGCTCTGTCGTAGTACCTAAAAATAATTTATTAAGTGACGTCTCCAATTGAATTGGTTTATTAGGCAACACTTGAATATACCTTAAAACAGATCCCGCTGGCGGTGTAGGTTTGTTATTAATAGCCCATATCCCTTCTAACAATGTCCACGTTGACGTATGAACGATGTATGAAGCTTTTAACTCATCATTTGCTTTCAAAGCAGACTGAATTTTAATAAGTGAACTATGCAACCAATGAGAAATACTTTTCACTTTGTCACTAGAAACACGATAGTTTTCAAATTGATATGTAGCTATCTCCTTTAACCTTTTCAACTCGCCGCTTTTATCAAATAAAATTTCCCCTTCTAAAAATGAGTATAGTTCCATCGGATTGTTTGTAAAGTTTACTAGTATTTGATTAACGTCTGCATACTTATATTCAACTAAAATTTCTTCTCTCGTTTCAGAATGAAACTTCTTCTTTTGTCCGTCTTCTAACAGAATATATAAGTCTAAATCCGAATCAGGATATGCATCACCTCTTGCGACAGATCCGATAAGCATACATCCAGTTACCTTATCTATTGATAAGATTTCAGCTACTATTGTTTGCACTAATTTTTTATGTTGTTCATGTTTAATAGATGTTTGTGCTTCTAACATTTGTAACCTCCAAACATTTTTTTCACTTCATTTACCTCCATTTATAACGAAACAATAAAACATATATCACATCCATATTTTACTATACATCAAAAAAAGAGGATATTTGTTTAGTAATAAACAAATATCCTCTACCTTTACATATATATTACGACTGCTGATAAGCCGCTTTCGATGATTTTACATAATAAACTGCGTGATCAACGTTAATGATATGATCTGGTTTTGGTTTCCCACGGCTCGCCCTATGTCCTGCCAAATGTTCTTCACTTGTTTCCCAGTTTTTCCATGCTTCTTCAGATTCCCAGCGAATCATAACGACAACTTCTTCATCGCCGCGTCTTACTTTTTTCACAAGAACACTTAAGTCAATGAAACCTTCAAATTTTTCAATAATACCTTCTCCAGTGAAACGTTCTACAACTATATTTGATGTACCTTCTTTTACTGTAAATGTTTTCGTTTCGATAAACATATAATCCCACTCCCTCTTTGTAATACGAATACTAGTATTCTTCTATTATAGTTGATTATGATAATTATTTTCAATTAAAAAGTTATAATTATTTGAATTATGCTGTTTTCTCTTCTATCGCCTCATCTAAAAATTTGAAATACGGCAGTAATATTCCTATTAAAGAAGTGGTACATATAATCGCACCGATGATAAAGTATAGTGCTCTCACTCCCCACATTTCACTCAGTATGCCTCCTAATAACACACCTAACGGCATAGCGGATCGTATGAAAAATAACCGCACTGAAAATACTTGCCCTATCATATTGTTTGGTACTGTTTGTTGGCATATTGTTGTGTTATAAACATTGAAAAAGGCAATGCAAATGCCTGCAACTACTTCAATGAACACCGCAATTACTATACTGTGATTGAACCCTAGAGAAATGTATGTTAGTCCTCCTATAAACAATCCCCCAAGCATAAGTATACGTCGGCTTTTATACGTTACTTTTCCGACTAGTATAGATCCAACTACATAACCAAGTGGGAAACCAGCCATAAAATAACCAAACTCCGCATACCCCGCTGAAAGCTCATCTTTTATATAAGGTAGATTTGTAACCAACGTTACCCCAACCCCAAATTGCACAAAAGTAAGAAATATACCGAGCCAAACGATAACTGGTTTTGTGAAAAAATATGTAAAACCGCGAAGAAACTGTTCTAGCCACGTTTTCCGAATAGGTTGTGCTGTTCTCTTTTCTTTTATATAAAATAAGAAAGCACCACTAACAAATAGACAAATACATACGAAAGATAGTGTAAGTTCTACTCCAATCAAATGAATGGCTACTCCACCTAATATTGGCCCAAGAAACATCATAAGTCGAGCCATCCCATCAATATACGCATTTGCATCTTGCAGTTGTTCTTCATTTACAATGCTCGGTGTAATTGCTTGACTTGCAGGTGTATACAGCGGCGTAATAAGCCCGATTATTATTTGTACGACATACACATGCCAAACTTCTATACTGTTAGTAAGTAACATGACTAACGGTAGTAAGAAAACCGAAGCTCGCACCCATTGCGAAAAAATCATAATCCACTTCCGGCTCCATTTATCAATAAATGGACCACTTATAAGTTGCAGTATGAGCGATGGGATAAAGTATAGTAACCACATACTACTTAACGCTGTTTTTGATCCTGTTAATTCGTAAACAAGAATCGAATTACATAACGTTCCGAAAGCCCCGCCTAACTCTGAAATTGCACTGCCAATCCACATATAAAAGAACGAACGGTTTTTCAATACATTTTTCAATTTCATACACCAACTTTTCTACTAGATTCCTCCCTCTATGTGCATTCTAGTTGCATATTATCTATTTAAAAACGCATCTAATTCTTTCGCTAACGACTGTATTGCTTTCTTTCTCAATACATATTTCCCGTCATGTATATCAACTAACTTCGCTGCACGTAACAATTTCAAATGGTGGTGTACTGTCGACTTACCGAGTTGCAGTCTCTCTGTAATTTCCTGCAATGTTCGTTCTTTTTCAAACAACATTTTTACAATGCGTAACCTCGCTTCATCCCCAAGCGCTTTATGTTTTTGAACTAAAAAATAATTCGGTTCATACAGATCTTCAGGATGAATGCTTTCGTTTGCGACTGGGTAATGAAATACTTTCGTATCTTCAATATCCGCCTCAATATTCCACGGTCTGTATGTCATTTGCGGGATAAGAAGTACGTAATGAACACTTGGCTCTGGCATATAATTCACGCCGCCAGTCGCCCACTCGACAAACTCTTCTGGTTTCATCTTTTTATTCATTTCATTTTTCGCTTCATAATCTCGTTTTAATATAGATAGTATTTGCTCTTCCTCTTTCTGAATAACACTCTCATACCAACCTGTCATAACAGCAATTAAGTGGGATTTCAGCTCTTGTACATGAACATCACATATAAAACGAATATACGTGGAGAAAAACTGATGATCATGTGTCAGTTCCATTAGTTCATATATTGCCGTTACGTCTCCACTTGCTGCTAAATGTCTTTTCTCTTCATACTTTTCGCCTAAAAACGGTAAACATATATACTTCAAATCTTCTTCTGAAAGCGAATCGATTTTAGCATGAAACTGTGATAAATCCTGAAACTCTCCTTCATACAATAACTGAAGCAACGCTTTCCACGTATTATGTTCTTCTACAAACTGTAAGTGCTCTCTCATTTCTTCTGTAAATGATTCCTTAATTTCTTCCCATTCATTTTGACTCTTTTCAAGAGTATCGATTAACCTTTTATGAGTAATTGCCGCAATGCCTAGTGCACATTCGAAAAGTATCGAATATTTCACTTGAACATGATAAGTTTCCCTCTTTCTACTCGTTATGTGATAAATCTCCATTTTTATCCCCTCCTTGTTTGCTATACACCTAATTCTATTTCCATCGAATTTATCCTTCTATATTTTTAGAATTTATAAAATATGAGTTAAAATACATTCATTCTAAATTAAAAAGAATAGGAGCTTTTTTATATACAAATAATAACTCTCAAGGAGTTGTTGAGATGCATTTCATATTGAATATGTTAGGGATTTTCATTGTTATCTTATTCGTTTTCCTATGTTCGCCTAATAAAAAACAAATAAAATGGAGACCAATCGGTATTCTAATCATATTGGAGCTCTTTATTACATGGTTTATGTTAGGCACGAAACTCGGCAGTATTATCATTAATAAAATTGCTTCATTTTTCAGTTGGTTACTATCATGCGCGAATGAAGGTATTCGGTTTGCCTTTCCTTCAGCTATGGAAAATCAAACCGTTGATTTCTTCTTTAGTGCATTACTTCCTATTATTTTTGTTATCACGTTCTTTGATATTCTTTCTTATTTTGGAATCTTAACTTGGATTATTGATAAAGTAGGTGCAGTTATTTCAAAGATTTCTCGTTTACCGAAGTTAGAAAGTTTCTTTTCGATTCAAATGATGTTTTTAGGAAATACCGAAGCACTTGCGGTTGTTCGTGATCAATTATCCGTTTTAAAAGAAAATCGTTTGCTGACTTTTGGAATTATGAGTATGAGTAGCGTTAGCGGATCCATTCTTGGCGCCTATTTATCAATGGTTCCGGCAACATATATTTTCAGCGCTATCCCTTTAAACTGTATTAACGCATTAATTTTAGCCAATGTATTAAATCCTGTAGAAGTTACGAAAGAAGAAGATGTCGTATATACACCTTCAAAAGATGAAAAAAAAGATTTTTTTTCTACAATTTCAAACAGTATGTTAGTTGGGATGAATATGGTTATCGTTATTTTAGCTATGGTAATTGGTTATGTAGCATTAACTGCATGTTTAAATGGGATTTTAGGCTTTTTCGTCACAGGTTTAACAATTCAAAAAATCTTCTCCATTATCTTTAGTCCCTTTGCTTTCTTACTCGGTTTATCGGGTAATGATGCGATGTATGTAGCTGAATTAATGGGGATCAAAATAACGACGAATGAATTTGTTGCAATGATGGATTTAAAATCGAACCTAAAGTCTTTACAGCCACATACGATTGCGGTTGCAACTACATTTCTAGCTTCTTTTGCTAACTTTAGTACAGTAGGTATGATTTATGGAACTTACAATTCATTATTTGGCGGAGAAAAATCAGCCATAATCGGTAAAAATGTTTGGAAGCTTCTTGTGAGCGGGATGGCAGTTTCCTTATTAAGCGCTATGCTTGTTGGGCTATTTGTATGGTAAATACTTTTTAAAATAAAAGACACTTACTATTTGTTAAAGATATATAACTACAATTAAGTAATATAATTAAAAGCCTCTATCAAAAATCACTAAGTAACTTTTGATAGAGGCTCCTTTTATTTAGGTCGCTCTATATTCATCAAAAAAATTGAATACTGCTCTACAGGGTTCCGCCAGTATACAGCCATATAGGTATAAAAAAAACTATAACAAAGCATCTTAATGTTTATGAGGTGCCTTGTTAATAGTTTCTCTTCTCCCTAATCTCCTATGAGTCCATATTTATTTAAATTTTCCATGTCTTATTTGATTTACTTATTCTGTAACACCAGATTGGGTTACCCTTACATCAGCTGTTACACGATAACGTAAATGTTTATAGGATTCTTCCCATTCTTGACTGTTCCATTTTCTTACGTGAGTTCTACCAAGTTTTCTAAGTCCTATAGGATCTGTGCCTTTTTTAATAAATCTCTTTATTAATGTAGTTGCTTTTTTTTCTATTTCTTTTTCCATAATTTTTTCTAATTTTTTTATTTCTCTAGGGTTATCTAGATTTTTTGTTTTTGTAAATTCTTGAATTTCAGCTTTAACTTGAATATGAGCGTTTACGAATGGACGTTTGCTATTACCCTTCATCTTATATTTTGTTCTAGCCTTTATATTCTCTATCGTGGCGTAAGTATTTGAAGAACCAGGTAGTTTGAATTGGTATGTGCCTTGTTTAAAATTATCTGTCAACAATTTAAATACAAATAAATCTTTAGGTTTCACTTTATCAACCATTTTACATCTTTTAAAGAGTGCTATTCCATTTAACTCCAACACGTTACCTTTTTTAGTTATCATCGGTAAATATGAATCTCTCGCATCATCATTAAGTTGGTTTAAAAACATAAAAAAATTTGTTTTTGGTTGCGTTCCATTGTCCATATTTTGCTCCAGTAAAGAGGATAGATAGGAAGAAATTTCTTTTTCTTTAGAATAGTTCCCCTTTAATAGTGATTCCCCTTTTACATTTGTGATTGCTAAATAAATTGCATTTCCTACACTAGGATTTCGATTCAAAGTCTCTAAAATTTCCTGCATTCCCTTTTCAATTATTTTTTCATTAAATATAATAACACGCAATTGCCCCAACTCTAGAGGTCCAGAAGATTTCTCGGATGCTCTTGCAAGAACTTCTCTACCAGTCTGGCCTGATGCTGAATAGATTTTCGTTTCACCTTCCCCGCCTCCTTTATAAGCTGAAATCGCAAAGGTTCCTTTTAGCTTACCTTCTGCTTCAGTATCATATGCCGCGATTTGAACTAAATCAATGTCATCCACAATTTTCGTTTTAGCACAACCTATTAAGAAGACACTTAATATAAGGAAAAGTATCCATCGCTTCATGTTTATCTCCTTAACTTTATTTTGGCGGATTGAATTATCCATAGTACAGGTAGGTATACATATATATATACAAAGCCAATTTGACCTGTCCAAGTATTTAATAAGTTAATTTTATTACGATCATTCAAAATAAATGATAAAACAAAGATGAATACGATGATAACTGGCAAAACATATTTTTGCTTGATTCCCAGTGCCTCTTTTATACCACGACTTACTCCCCATAATGTAAAGGATACATTAGGTAATATAAAAAAAGCCCAAACAGAAACAATAATGTATTCAAACCGCTCTATAAAGGGAAATTGTATAATTTTAATCATGCTTAAATATGCCCATATTGCGTTCGCGAGTTGTTTTTCACTAAAAAACGCAAGAGTTAAAATCATAAGATATGTGTAGACAATAGTCGTTACTAAATTTGCATAGTGCGCATATTTTTGAGACGTTTTTGCCTTTCTAATAAATGGGTAATACAACAATAACATTTCAAATCCAAAAAAACTAAACATATTTCCTTTCATTCCTTTCATAATTTCTAGGAATGAATGCTGTGCAATTGGAAATAAATTTTGAAAATCTGCATACTGCAAAGGATAAAAAAATGTGAAGATTAGAATGCTTGGGATAACGATTCCAAAAAATCCGATTCCGGCAACTACACGAAATCCTCCAGTCACAATGTAATAACATAAGCCTAAAAAAGCCCCAGCTATAACCCAAGATGAAATTGAAGGAAACATCCAAACGTGTACTACTTCGATATAAGTATGTAGTGTTGTTGCACCTAACAATACAATATAGGATAAAAAAATGAAGTTTAACAATCCACCAATCCATTTTCCAAGTATGTTTTGATTGATTGCTATGATGTCTCCATTACCCTGATTTAAAATCTGATATATAATCCAAATCATAAGATTAACAGATATTCCAAAAAGTAGCGTACTAATCCATGCATCATTTCCAACTAATTTTGCACTAATCCTTTCAAAACCAAGCATACCAACCCCCATCTGTATAGTAATAATTAAAAAAAACACCATATATGGAGAGACTTGATACTCAATTGGGATCTGTTTCATAATGCTCCTCCCTGTTAAATTCAATCATCAAAATCATTTCGTGATATGATTTTATTTTTCTCTACCTCTTCTGGATTAAATCGAAAACGCTGTTTAGATCTTGAAAAAATTGGACGTCGGAACATCGCTGAGATTGGCATACGTATAATGCTGTCTTTCCAATCTGTAGGACGTGTAGGATAAAAAGGGAATAAATAAGGACGTCTTAATGATTCTGTACGTAATAAGCGTGCTAAAAGTAAAGAACTTGTTAAAACAATTCCTAATAAGCCCAACAGATGTGCAGATATTATAAAAGGAAAACGAATTACTCGAATTGTAGTACCAATTCGATATATTGGTGCTGTAAATGAACTAAGAGCTGAAAGTGCAACAATGATAATAAGTACGTTGCTTGTAAGACTTGCTTCTACCGATGCTTGTCCAATCACAATACCACCTACTATACCAACAGTTAAACCCACTTTAGTTGGTAAACGCGCCCCCGCTTCTCTCAGTAATTCAATTGTTATTTCTAAAAAAAGCGCTTCAATTAATGGAGGAAAGGGTACTTTACTTCTCGATATGATTAACGTTTCAAGAAGTTCTTTTGGGATAAGCTCGTAATGATATGTTAAGATCGAAACATATAATGGAGTCGTTAAGACAGAAAATATAAAAGCAAAAAGCCTTAATAGACGAAAAAAAGAGGCAATAATCCAAGGCATGGTGTAATCTTCTGTCGTAGAAAAAAAATCAATTAATGTTGTTGGAAGAGTGATGGCATAAGGTGAGCCATCTACAAAAAGTGCAATTTTCCCTTCTGCCAATACAGCTGCTACACGGTCTGGTCGTTCTGTATTCAAAAATTGAGGAAATATAGAATTAGGATTGTCTGCAATTAACTGAATTAAATACGTGCTATCCAAAACGTGGTCTGTTTTTATTTGATTCACCCGTTTTATAATTTCTTGTAGATTTTGATCATTTGCAATTCCCTCAATATATACAATTGCAACGGTTGTGTTAGAGAGAGATCCTACCTTCAATTCCTTCATTTGTAAATAAGGTGTTGGAAGCTTTCTCCGTACTAAATTTAAGTTTATATCTAAATCTTCAACAAACGCGATTTGCGGACCCACGATATTGTATTCAATTTCAGCTTTTGTAATATCTCTTTTTTCTTTCTTTGACACATTTATTAACAAGCCATTTAATTTATCCGTATCGAACTGAATAAGTATATAGCCGTTTAGAATACTATCCTGAATATCTTTCATTTGATTTGTTACTTTTGAATTTTCAAAGGGTAAGATAGACTGAATATCTTGTAACGAATCGAAGCTCTTCTCTTTTATATAAGTTAAAACCTCTTCATGAAATATATTTATATCGATTAATGTCCTAAAATATGAAATGACTATAGAGGAATTGTTTAAAGCGATCTCCAATGTTATAAAATCTTTAGATTTTTTTAGCAATTGCATTAATTCCTGCAAAGATTTTATAGAGTGAACATGTACTTTTTCATGTGGTTTCAATTGATAATACCCTTCCTTTCAGAAAGAAGTTACATATAGTTTTTAAGAAATTTCCGTTTTGAAAATTAGGCATAATGATATATAAATATGTCCATTGAATTAGCAATAACCTCTTTGAAAATAACTTAACCAAAATTAGTTAAAAAATGTATCGTACAAAAAATGAGCTCATTTCTCAAAATAACTAACTGTAGAAAAGGAAATTTTCATTTTGGGGGTACTTCAAAATTTTAGCTTGATGGACATGTGCCGATCCCCCTTTACTACGTCTTCAATTTCGAAAATTTACCATGTAAAATGGCATTGTCTTTTTTTAGTTTTTTTTTTCTTCATCCACGACCTTTTACTAAGCTAAGCATTCATTTTTTAGGTAAGGTCCTTAAACTACTTTTTATTACTAATCTAAAATTATGCATAAAAAAAGGACAGTAGGAAGATCGTTCCTTACTATCCATACTCATATATATAATGTATTATTAAAACGAATTGAATGTCTTTTATTTTCGAATCTGACCATTTCCACGAATCACGTATTTAGTAGAAGTTAATGCAGGAAGTCCCATCGGTCCCCTTACGTGTAGCTTTTGTGTACTGATGCCAATTTCTGCTCCAAATCCGAATTCAGATCCATCAGTAAAACGAGTGGATGCATTATGATAAAGTGCCGCCGCATCAACAGATGTGAAAAACTTATTGACGTTTTCCTCGTCCTCTGTAATAATCGCTTCGGAATGCATAGATCCATACGTATTTATGTGATAAATCGCTTCTTCTATAGAAGAAACTACTTTAACTGCCAGTGTGAGAGATAAAAATTCTGTACCCCAGTCTTCTTCTGAAGCAAGTACAATCGAAGAATCAATTGCCAATGCTCTCTGATCACCACGTAGCTCCACGCCTCTTTCCTTTAAAGCAGAAAACAGCTCTTTACCATATTGCTGCACCCACTCCTCATGAAGTACAATCGTTTCAATTGCATTACATACAGATGGACGCTGCGTTTTTGCATTAATAATAATATCAATTGCCATTTGTTTATTCGCTGTTTCATCAATGAAAATATGACAATTTCCTGCACCTGTTTCAAGTACTGGAACAGACGCTTCTCTTACTACTGTATCAATTAATTGTTTGCCACCTCTTGGGATAAGTACATCTAAGTACCCATTCAATGTAAACAACTGCTTTGCACTATCTCGCGTTGTATCTTCTATAAGCTGCACACTTTCAGGAGGCAAGCTTGTTTCTTTGAGTGCCCGGTGAATAACCGAAACGATGGCTTTGTTTGAATTGATAGCAGAAGAACTACCACGTAATATAACTGCGTTTCCTGTTTTTAAACAAATTGTAGCAGCATCTACCGTTACATTCGGCCTTGCCTCGTAAATCATGCCAACAACACCAAGTGGTACACGCATCTCCTGAATAGATAATCCATTTGGTCGCTCCCATTCGCTTACACATTCTCCAATAGGATCGCGTAATTCAATTAACTGCTTAATCCCCTCTGCCATATCCATAATACGCTGCTCAGTCAACATAAGACGATCAAGAAGAGAATCGGAAAATCCTTTCACCTTACCTTCTTCAATATCCCGTTTGTTTTCCTTTAAAATATAAGCTGTTTCTACTATTAGCCTTTCAGCAATTGCAGCAAGTGCTTCATTTTTTTGACTTGTAGATTTTAGTACAAGTTCTCTAGTAATTTCTTTCGCTTTTTTTCCCTTTGCCAACACTTCATTCATTTTTATTTCCTCCTTTTTAAGGTTAATGTGAAACCCAATGATCCCTATGGATGACTTCATAATTATGCCTTTCGCCTCTTGCTTGAATATCTTGGCTTTGCATACCTTTTATCTCTCTTAATTCCTCTGCGCTATATGTGCATTGTCCTTTTCCAATTACGCGCCCTTGTTGCGTCATTACTTCTACGACATCGCCAACTTTGAAAAATCCTGACACATTCGTAACGCCAGCAGGAAGAAGACTCTTACCATGCTGAATGATAGCTGTAACTGCTCCAGCGTCTACTTCAATTTGTCCACTAACAAGCGAATGCAAGGCAATCCATTGCTTATTCACTTTCATTTCTTTTTGAGGAGCATTTCCGACATACGTTCCATCACCTTTGCCCTTCAAAACATCTACAAATTTCTCTTGTCCACGTCCTGTTCCGATAAATACACTCACACCAAGAGAAAGTGCTGTCTTCGCAGCATCAATTTTTGACTTCATACCGCCAGTCCCAAGTTTGGACCCAGCATCTCCTGCAATAGAGGCGATTTCTTCCGTAACTTCAGGAAGGAAATAATACTTTTTCGCATCCGCATTTTTCTGAGGATTTTTGTCGTATAAACCGTTCACATCCGTAAAAATCATTAGCATATCCGCCGAAACAAGCCCGCTTACTAAAGCTGACAACATATCGTTATCACCGAACGCCAGCTCCTCTAATGAGATGGAATCATTTTCATTAATGATTGGTAGAGCAGAACGGTTTAGCAACTCTCCTAAAGTAGCGTAAGCATTACTATATTGTTCTTTTCTAGAAAAGTCACTTCTCGTCAGCAATAGTTGCGCAGTAACGATGCCGTATTTACGGAATTCCTCCGTGTACGCCTGCATTAACAAACTTTGTCCGACAGCTGCAGCAGCCTGTTTTCCTTTAATTGTCACAGGTCTGCTAGGATATCCTAGAGCCGAAAAACCTGCAGCGACAGCCCCAGATGTAATTAACAAAACTTCATGCCCTTCCTCTTTCAATCGAGCCAATGCGGCAACGTGATCTGAAAGTTGTTCTTTAGAAATGCCTCCGTGACTATCTGCCAAGGAACTACTCCCAATCTTTACAACAATTCGTTGTTTTTTCACTTTTTTATCCCCCAAGTCTAAAATCAAAGTTTTTTATAAATTACACTTCTATTCATGCAGCTTGCAGCGATTCTATTCTTTTCAATGCTGCGCCTAGCCTATTTAAGAGCAAAATAAAAATGACCGCTTCGCCCTTAATAAAATAAAAAGGACGAAACGGTCATTGTTCCGCGGTACCACCTTAATTGATATACATAGATATCCACTTGGCGCCTATAACGCAGGCGAACGCCTAAACTTTCATTTAAGACTCAGGGATAGGTTCGATATATTCTATACGAGGAATCTTTCAGCCGGTGAATTCCACTCTCTTTCGCAAGAAGACATATGTACTATTTCCCTTCAACGATTTTCAGTTTAATTTTTTATATTATGCGATATAATTTGATTTGGTGTCAAGAAGTATTTTTTTAAATAAATAGAGCGGCAAGTTATTTGTATGAAATTATTGCCGTACTGAATGAAAATACAAATCGATATAAGTTTAACTCATATTCATCAACATAAAACCTAAAATTAAAGTGTATATATTTACATAATGTCGAATATAATTGATTTTTAACTTTTAGTGTTGCAAAAAGGAATATATTCTCTTAGAATGTTTCTTTATATTACAAAAAGATGTTATTGTTATTTTAAGATAGCAATTTCAAAAATGATATAATTTATTATAAAAGGAGCAAGATTGAGTAATTATGGATAAACAAATTGGATTTATCGGATGCGGAAATATGGGGATGGCTATCATTGGCGGAATGCTAAACAAAAAGATAGTGTCTGCAAATAATATTATTTGTTCGGATTTAAACACTACGAATTTAAAACATGCTAACGAAAAATATGGACTAACTACAACTACTGACAACAATGAAGTAGCAAAAAATGCTGATATTTTAATATTATCAATTAAACCAGACTTATACGCATCAGTAATTAACGAAATAAAAGATGTAATAAAAAATGACGTTATTGTCGTAACGATCGCTGCTGGAAAAAACATCAAAAGTACAGAGGATTCTTTTGATAAAAAGTTAAAAGTTGTACGAGTAATGCCTAATACCCCTGCTCTCGTTGGCGAAGGTATGTCTGCTTTATGCCCTAATGAAATGGTGACAGAAAAAGACTTAGAAGATGTGCTAAACATTTTCACTAGCTTTGGTCAAGCAGAAATCGTAAGCGAAAAATTAATGGATGTTGTAACATCTGTAAGTGGTTCGTCACCAGCATACGTATATATGATTATAGAAGCAATGGCAGATGCAGCTGTATTAGATGGTATGCCACGAAATCAAGCATATAAATTCGCTGCTCAAGCTGTGTTAGGCTCTGCAAAAATGGTACTAGAAACAGGCATTCATCCAGGTGAATTGAAAGATATGGTTTGTTCTCCCGGTGGAACAACGATAGAAGCTGTAGCAACATTAGAGGAAAAAGGATTACGCACAGCCATCATTTCAGCTATGCAGCGCTGTACACAAAAGTCTATTGAGCTGTCTGGTCAAACAAAAAAATAAAACGATAAAAGAGATCACGTTTACTATGAATGTAGTTAAAAAATAGTGGATTACATACTTTTTCGCTTTCACTAAATGATAAACGAACAAACTCATATATACTTGAGTTTGTCCGTTCTTTTGGTTATACTGAGATAATTTTATTTATCTCTTCCTTATTCCCTACTACGCTTGTGTAATTTTATTAGAAACTAATAATTTTTCAATACATTTCGGCAACATATCTAATAATGTTTCAAATGCGTAATTTACATCTAAACGTTCTGTCCATTGATGTGCATCTTTTCCTACCGGCCCCATATTTAATACCGGAACGTCAAACTCTTCTAGATCCTGAAGTGGAATCGAATAACCTTTATCCCATAATGGCATATTGTCTACAAGTGAACTCATTGAATCTAGTGGATTCTGTAAGCCCACATAGCTCAAATCTGAAATTCCTCCAAAATAGTTTTGGTTTTCAAATGTAATGTTATGATTGTAGTGAGCATACTTTTCCATTTCTGCAACTACCTCTTTAATTAACGGATTGTTGCGTGAACTTACAGCTGGATAATATGGTGGAGCGAAGAAAAGTACAATCATCGGCGCCTTTTCTTTACATAAAATAGCTAGTTTATCTACTAAATCAATTGTTACCGCACGATCATCTTTATCTTCTCTATTTTTTATAATATTAGATTGAATATCATTTATTGTTTCTTGTCCATGTTGTTCAATTGCATAAGCGATAAGCTCTTCATACGTTAATACATTTACTTTCATATTAGGCGGTATAAACGGATTATATTTAGAAAAACGATATGCTTGCTTCTCGTATGATTCTTCTATTTTCTCTGCTACATTCGTTACTTTTTGACGCAGCAACGAAACGACATCTGTCATCGATTTTTCTAGTAAAAACAAATTAAATAGCGTGACTGCACGATGCGGAATTTGTACAGAATAATCCTCTTTTAAGTCTCTTTGAAGCAAGTTAGTTGGTGGAGGACTCGCTTCACCATCTACAATATCACAAAGGTCCGTATTCAACTCTAATTCTGCTGTTAATAATGCAGCCATATAACTCCCATTTAAACCTGCAAAAGGTTCGCCTACATGTGTCTCTTTTCCATAGCAAAGAAAACCAGGTAACACCTTACCGATAGAACCAGTATAAATATATTTATTTTGGTCACCAGGATGTCGTGAAAACATTGGCTCTGAATTTAAGACTGTTTTATAATCTAAGTCATGTTCTTTTGCTAAATCTAATAATCTTGGAACAGCAGCTCTCATTCCTACAGAGTTCACTTCTTCATCTGGAACCGCTAATAAAAGAACATTCCCATCAAATCTTCCTTCACAAGCTTGCTCAACCATCGCCATTTGTAAAGCTAGACCACATTTCATATCCATTGTCCCTCTACCAAATAGCCAATCACCTTCTTCTATATCTTCACGTACATGATCTGGTAATTCATCTTTATGAGAATAAAACATAGATGTTAACTTTTTAGGATTAAATGCATCTTCTTTCCACACCCCATAATCTTGTACATCTACAACATCAAAATGACTAACAAGAATTACAGTATTTTTCGTACTATCACTCTTCTTTACTAGGGCGGTAACAAAATATCGCCCATCCCCCGTCGGATTTTTTTGTAAATGATGCGGATTTTCTTTGAAGTATTGTAAATCAGATAATTGTTCTACAACAAATTCTGGTAATATAACTTCAGCTTCTGAGCCTGTAATACTAGGAATTTCAACAAGATTGCTTAATAACTGAATCAATTGTTCTTTTGATTGCCACTTTGACATATTAATCCCCCTGTTTTCCGCATTATGAAAATCAATTCCAATATATGAATAAAAAATGACGACAGCTATCAAAATTATAATTCTGATGTACTGCCGATTTTTATTGAAATTTCATGAGCTGCTTCTTTTACCTTACGAATAAGAAAAGATAGTCGATCATCATTAATGCGATGACTAATTAACCCAACACTTAATGCTCCTACTACTTTATGATTGAATCCGATAATAGGTGCAGCTACTGAAGCTGTCCCTTCTGTTTTTTCACCATAACTTACCGCATATCCTTCAGTTTTTATTTGCTTTATTTGATCTAAAAGAATGTGCTTTTGTTCTGGTAATGAAGAAAGTAAATGTTCTACAATATGTTCCATTTCATTCGTTTTCATATTGGCAAGCATCGTTTTATTTGCGGCACCAATTGAAAGTGGAATTTGTTCCCCTAAGTTATCAATAACTCGAATTTTTAAAGGGCTATCCATTCTTTCAATGATAATAGAATGTGTTCCATTTGGAATGTTCAAATAAACACTTTCTTCCACTTCAGAGGCTAACCGCTTCATCACTTCTCTTGCAACTGATCTGTAGTCTACTTTCTCCAATTGACGTAATCCTATTTCCATCCACATTGGCCCAATTTTGTACTGTTTCGTTTCTGAAATTTGTGTAACTAACCCATGCTCGATTAAAGAATTAAGTAATCTATGTACTGTACTTACTGGGAGATGTGTTCTGTCCGCTATATCAGAAATAGCCCAATACTCTTTTTCATCGGTAGAATTTAACAACTTTATAATACTTATCGCTCGATCAATGGACTGTACCATAATAACTCACCTCAGCTTGACTTGTAATATGCTAGTACGCTCAATTACCTATCAATTTAACAAAAATTCAAAATGAAATCAATCCATTTATTCAATTTTCTAAAAATAAAAATAAAAATATGCCACCGACAATAATTTGAAAGCGTAATCAAAAAAACATTGACTTTTCTTTTTAATTATCTGAAAATTATAACAAGATTTCACATCACGGAATCCATTCCACAATACGGAAAAATATCGAACTTCATTCTATCAACTAAGAAAGTGAGGAAAACAATGACGCAAGTAAGTAATACAAACAATGAATTAAAACGTACGATGAAAAGTAGACACTTATTCATGATTGCACTCGGTGGTGTGATTGGAACGGGGTTATTTAACGGATCTGGTTTTATTATAAGTCAAGCTGGACCTGGTGGATCCGTACTTGCCTTTATGGCTGGTGGATTATTAATGTATTTCGTTATGCTTTGTCTTGGTGAACTTGCTGTAGCCATGCCTGTTTCAGGTTCTTTTCAGGAATATGCAACTAAATTCATCAATCCTGCAACTGGCTTTACGATTGGATGGTTGTATTGGTTAAGTTGGGCGAATACAACCGGTCTTGAATTTACAACGGCCGGCATTACAATGCAGCGCTGGTTTCCTGATATTCCTGTTTGGGTTTGGTGTTTAATATTTGGCGTTACTATCTTCACTATTAACGCATTATCTGCTCGTAGTTATGCAGAAACAGAATTTTGGTTTTCAAGTATAAAAGTATCTGCCATTATAGCTTTTATTATCCTTGGCGGCGCCGCTATGTTCGGTTTTATTAACTTAAAAGGCGACGAACCAGCCCCGTTATTATCAAATTTCGTAAATCATGGCGGTTTATTCCCAAATGGACTTGCAGCTATTCTATTAACAATGGTTACAGTCAATTATTCCTTCCAAGGTACAGAACTTGTCGGAATCGCAGCAGGTGAAAGTGAAGATCCAGCAAAAACTTTACCTCGTTCTATTAGAAATATTATATGGCGCACGATGTTTTTCTTCGTCTTAGCAATCTTTGTTCTTGTTGCTTTAATTCCTTGGGAAGAAGCAGGATTAACAAAGAGCCCATTCGTTGCTGTATTTGATAATATCGGTATTCCATATGCAGCTGATATTATGAATTTTGTTATTCTTACTGCTGTTCTTTCTGTCGCAAACTCTGGACTGTACGCCGCAACTCGCATGCTTTGGTCATTATCAAAAAATGAAATGGCTCCGGCCTTTTTAAAAAAATTATCTTCACGAGGAATACCTTTAAACGCTTTAATTTTGACAATTTCTATTTCTGGTTTTTCTCTTTTGACGAGCGTTGTAGCTGCTGAAACAGTTTACTTATGGTTAATTTCCATTTCTGGAGTAATAACAATCATCGTTTGGATGTCAATTTGTGTCTCTCAATTCTTTTTCCGTAAACATTATTTAGCCGACGGTGGAAGATTAGAAGACTTAAAATTTAAAACTCCACTTTATCCACTTGTACCAATTCTTGGTTTTGGATTATATGGCATTATATTAATCAGTCTTATCTTTATCCCTGAACAACGACTTGGAATCTATTGCACTGTACCATTTATCATTTTTTGCTACACCTACTATCACTTTAAAGTTAAGAAAAGAATTGCTACTAACACTCATAGTGAAACCAAAATTAGCGAGACTATGTAATACTATACTTATATATAAAAGACCGCACATGGCTTTCATTTCATATGCGGTCTTTTATCATTGACATTTGTTCTATTCCCTTTTCATTCATTACCTCATACGAGTCAATATTACTATATACCTTTATTTGGATTGCAAGTTCTTTGAAAAGTGAAACCGATTTCCATAATGCGGTAAATACTACAATACTAGTAATTGGAATTTCCCACTTTTTATACGTTATTGATTTTCCTTACTGTTACTGTTTTGATATATTGAATATATATTGCTTAAAAATCAAAAAAAGACAGGAGTTATCTACAATGATAAAAGGTTTCGGGGGAATATTTTGGAGGACTAACAATCTTGATGTTATAAAAAAATGGTACAGTGAAGTGTTGAAAATTGAAATAGAAAATTGGAATGGGACTGTGATTAAACCCCAATTAGGAAATGAAACTATTTTTTCTTTCTTTACCGAAAATGATAATTATTTTCCAATAGAACAGCAAGTGATGTTAAATTTTGAAGTACATAATTTAAATGAGACTATTCAGCATCTTGAACATATTGGTGTACCTCTTGAAAAGAAAGAAGAAATTAGTGAGTTCGGAAAGTTTATTTGGATTAAAGATCCTGAAGGTCGTCTAATTGAGCTTTGGGAGAAATAGACGGTTATAATCCTTTGCTATTAAGCTAACGGTTGCTCTCATTCAACAAAATAAATAAAAAAGTCGATTCCTTAACTTCACAGGAAATCGACTTTTTCTATCCCATCGCAATAAAATGGACCTACTTTCCTTGATTAGATTGTTTTCGAACAAAAGATACGAAAAATAGTTTTTTTATCCCTTCTAATTCGCTTTAAAATTATATAATGGCTTAATTATGTGCTTTATATCTATTGTTTCTTTTGTATTTTCTATAATTTCATCCATTGGCTTGTATGCCATTGGTGCCTCATCAATTGTGCTCTCTACTACCGATGTAGTCCAAACCTCTTTCATCGTATTTTGAAAGTCCTCTAGACTCAATAATTCTTTAGCCTTCTTACGACTCATGATACGTCCTGCCCCATGCGGACCAGAAAAGTTCCAGTCTGGATTACCTTTACCGAATGCAATAATTGAACCATCTCTCATGTTAATTGGAATAATTACTCGTTCATCTTTCTGAGCTGAAATAGCACCTTTTCGTAGAATCATATTTTCCATGTCAATATAGTTATGTATTGTAGTAAATTGATCAGTTACTTTCCAGTCCATTTTCGTGACAATTTCATCAATCATTGCTTTACGATTGAACTCAGCATACTTTTGGGCTATATTCATGTCATTCATATAATCTTTGAATCCTTGCCCTTCTAAATAAGCTAGTTCTTTACGAATCTGTGGCTTCTTAATTCCACGTAAAGTTTCTTGTATTTCTTTTTCTCTCCCCTCTTTAGTTAATCTCTTAATAATCTCATCCTTCATTGATGTAACATGAATTAGTTGTTCATACGCGAAGTTCTGGTAATACTCTGCTATTTGTTTACCTAAATTACGAGAACCACTATGAATGACAATATATACATTTCCTTTATCATCTTCATTTAATTCAATGAAATGATTTCCTCCTCCAAGAGTACCTATACTTTTTTGAGCTCGTTGTAATGTATATGGGGCCTTCACACTATCAAAATCAATCATTTTTGAGAATCGATGTTCTTTATCTCGGATACGAAAACCACTTGGAATAAATTTACGAATCGTTTCGTCTAAGTAATCGAAATTAATTTCTTCTTTTTTCTTATCAATTACAACAACTTCCATACCACAACCAATGTCTACCCCTACTAGATTAGGAACAATTTTATCTTGTATTGTCATCGTTGTCCCAATCGTGCAACCTGCTCCTGCATGTGTATCTGGCATAATACGAATTTGACTATCCTTTACGAATTCTTGGTTACAAAGATCAATAATCTGCCCAGTTGCAGTCTCATCAACGTTATTCGTAAATACTTTTGCTTCATTGTATTTCCCTTGTAATTTCAACCTCTTTCATGTCCCCTTCCTTTTGAAAGAATTATTTTATTACGTTGTATGTGTTCTTATAATTGCTATCATCCACCTTCTGCTTTCCATTATATATGTACTATATCCTTCACTATTATAAAAAATTATAATGATTCATTGTGTTTACATAACATAATTACTGTCTCTTTATATTTATTCCTACACATAAGCATTCCTCCTCCTCAATATCGATCATATAATAATTAAACAAAAACTCCCCTTAAATCGAAAATGATTACGGAGAGTTTTTTATATACGATGAAATTATAGTTCAGATTTCACTCGAACAGAAACATTGTTTTTAATTATTTTTTTGAATTCTTTAAAGGTAACAAAATTGTTACTTTTCTCATCCCAAAGACGAAAACGGAGTGATCGTAAGCTTGTAGCAAGTGTAATCGTTGGTACATTTTTTAACGGAAGCGTATTATTGTGTGCCTCTTCTAGTTTATAGTTAGGTACTCTTGGACTTAAATGGTGAACATGATGGAATCCAATATTACCAGTTAGAAATTGCAAGATTTTTGGAAGTTTATAAAACGAACTTCCTTCCACTGCCGCTTTCACATATTCCCAATCTTTATCCTCTTCAAAATAAGAATCTTCGAATGTGTGCTGTACGTAAAACAGCCAAATTCCTACTGAACCTGCTATTAAGAATATAGTGCCATGCACTAACAGAAACGATTGCCACCCAATTGCCCAGCAAAGTATAGCTATTAAAGCAACGATTATAGTATTCGTCAAATACGTATTCATACGTTCTTTCTGTCTAGCACCTTTTCGGTTAAATCTATTTTTAAGTAAGAAAACATAAATCGGACCTAATCCAAACATAACGAATGGATTGCGATATAAGCGATATGCTAAACGCAGTCTAAATGGAGCAGCTACATATTCATCCACTGTAAGCGTCCAAATATCTCCTGTACCTCTCTTATCCAAATTACCACTTGTAGCGTGATGAATAGAATGCTCATGTCCCCATTGATCAAACGGGAATAAAGTTAACACACCCATACATGTCCCTACGATTCTATTTGCAGGTCGACTTTTAAAGAATGAATAATGGGTACAATCATGAAAAATAATGAAAATCCGTGTCATAAAACCAGCGGCTAACAGAGATGGAACTAACGATAACCAATAAGAAACGGACAAACTTTTATAAGCAAGGTACCATAAAATAATGAATGGCACGATTGTGTTAATAAGTTGCCACACACTTTTTTTAATCGTTGATTTTTCATAAGGAGCAACTTGTTTTTTTAAATTTTTAGTATTTTCTAATGTCATTGGTCTAATTCCTTTCCTTTATGTTGCTAATTCACATTATAGCATACTATTAGTATCAGGTGTTAAAAGTAGCTGTAATAAATATTATATAATATAAAAATCTCTTTTTTCTTACTCATTACTTACAAATTACTTACGGTCAAAAAACCTTACATAATCGGACTGATGGAGCATTTCAATTATAAAAGAAACATCTATTTTTTCCAATAAATATATAAAAAAGCAGAGGACTTTTTCACTTCTGCACATCTTTTCATTTCTTTAAATGGTAATTTTTCCGATTTGTATTTATGTAACAGTTTTTTCTCACAAGAAGAAAAGAGCTGCCATAAGTCAGGTTTCACCGACTTATGGCAGCTCCTTTTCATTTTATTTTAGCGATGGATCCAAACTGCACCTGCAGACTTGTCTTCAGCTTGACCTACTACTTCAAACTTCAATCCAAGTTTCGGCAACTTACGTCCGGCATCTGGAATAACACTATTGATGTATTGCTTAGAATCATCAAATTTCGCAACGCCTGGCAATCCTTTGTAATCAAAGATACCGCGGGTTGGCGAATTTACTTTCCATGCTGGCGTTTGATCAAATGAGAATGCCGCATCGGCAATTTGATAACGTGTACTGCTCTTCACAGTTGGTTGTCCATTTAATGTTCCTACGATTGCCTCTGGATGAGAATCTACTACCCCAAGGAATCCTTCGCCTGGATGTATGCCTACCCAGTTATCTGTAAAGCTTTGGTCCGCATACCATACAACCATTCCTGTATTAAATACTGGACCACGTGCATGTTGTAGCGCCGTGTCAGACCCAGCGTAATTTCGCCACTCGATATAGTAGTTATGTTTTTTCTGTTCAAATCCATTAGACACAGTAAATCCTTTTAGCGTCATTGCTGGCTGGCCTTCTGCATCATCAGAGAAAACAACTTTTCCATCTACAGTTAATGCTGCATTGTCTAACGCAAATCCTTTATAAGCTACTGCAATATCTGTTACATACTCAAATTGCAGTTTTACTTTCTTTCCTTTAAATTGGCTTAAATCGTATGATTTATCAACCCACTTACCATCTGTTGTATCTACGCCGCCTTTTACATCTTTTTCGCCCATTCTATCAATACGTGTCTTCGTTCCATCTTCTGCAATCGCATTTACGTCAAGGAAATCATACTTCGCTTCCAATTCATAAAATGCCTTATAATCAAACTTAGCATCCGTTGCAGTCGTTAAGTCAAATACTGGTGTCTCAAGTGTTGTATGAATGTCATTTCCTTTTGTGCTGTAATAAAACTTCTTACCAAATGCTGATTCGATATTTTTTATATCTTTGTCTGGCAAGTTAACACGAACGATTCCTGGTCGTTTTGATTTTGTAACACTTTGATCTAAATATGTTGCAGTACCAATTCCGGTGCGAAGTTTATCATAATCTACTTCGACGATATTCGCCCAGTTCCCCTTCATATTCTTTTGGAAAAACTCTTTATTTTGCGGTGAGAAACTTGTTGGCTCTGTTCCCGCAATTTTTCCAGCCCAGCTACCGCCGCTCATAAGGGACCATGATTCAACAGGTTCACCTTGTCCAGAGTACTTTGTATCATATTCATCTGGTAAGCCTAAATCATGACCATACTCATGCGCAAACACACCAACTGCTCCGTCTTCAGGCTCGATTGTATAATCATATGCAGCCATCTTTCCGCCCCAATTTGAAACAGAAGATTTCGTACCATCTATCGCATATGGTTTTGATCCTAGTTTTGAACGATGAGACCAAATCGCATCATCTTTCAATTTACCACCGCCAGCTTCTTGACCTACGCCCGCATGTACAACCATTAGGTGGTCAATAATTCCATCTGGCTCGTTTTTATTTCCATCACCATCTTGATCGTATTGATCAAATTGATCATAATCAGCTAAATTAATGCCTTTTGCTACAGCTGCTTTTAATGCTTCTTTCACAAAATCGCGTGGCCCTAAAGGACCTTTATTATCATGACCAGTTCCCGCATCCGCCCCATAATCTGAAGCTTTTCCTGGAACAGTAAGCCATTCGGTTACAGTGCCATCAACTGTGTAGCTTCCGCCAGATTGCTCTTCATAATATTGTTTAAAAGTGTTAATCTTCGATCCATCAAATAACGTAAATGGTTCATCACCAAATAACATTTTTTGATAATGTTCACGATTAAAGTCCTTAGAATACATGTAACCCGGTTCTTGATCAATATTATTATGCTTAAAATCGCTAAATTCTACGAGTAAAACAAGCACTTTATCTTTTCGAACAGCTCCATTGTACTCTTCTTGCTTCGCTGGTGTAGTAGGTACTTTTCCATTTAGTTTTCTAGAGTTCAATCCTGCATCTTGTCCAGCCACTGGTCCTACTCCAGGTTGCTGCGCCTGTTCATTTTCCTTCATTTTTGTATCTTTTACTTTTTTCATAAAATCAGAAGCTTCTTGCGTAAGACTATCTCCTGTCAAGATTTCTTTCCCAGGGTTTTCCCCTTTCTTTTTCTCAACATAATTTTCGACAGCCTTTGATGTCTCAGCTTGTGATGCAGATTGATCAATTACTCCCCTTTGTTTCAGCGCTTCTGCCAAACGCTCATCCGGTATTAAATGCTCATCAATTGGTAGAGATGGTGGCGTATCAGCATACGCTGCATGACTTCCAAAAGCAAACGTACTACTTAACACTGCCGCTGTTGCTAAAACTGATAATGGTTTTACCCTCTTATTCTTTTTCAATGCTTTTCCTCCCCAGTGTCTGCAAATTATCGTTTTTTTTGCCGATAGGAACATAATATTCGTTATAATACGAATATTCAATCTTTTTAAAGAACTAAAATGTTGAGAAATATTTTTTAGGGTGAAAAACATATGATAAATAAATTTACAAGAAGTCCATTTTAGAATTTGTGATTCTCTTTACTCTTGTTTTCGAATGAAATTTCCTCTACACAAAAAAGCCAATTCCTAAGTACTAGCTAAGGAATTGGCTTTTTTTAATGAGAATATTTTATGAATAAATGGATTGCTTCTTCTGGTATATAAAACTTGCCATTGCTTTCTACAACGACACTACCTAATTCATATTCTTTATTTTTAATACGAATTATATTTGTATTTACAAATAATTGAGCTTTTACATTATTACGTTTTACTATGAGCACCGGGTTTTCTGCATCAGTATTATCTATTGTTACTGTTGTACCTTTTCGTTTAAAGGCTAATTCACTCTCTACAAATAATTTGTTTGTTACTTCTTCTAAGTTAAAGCCCATTGCTTTCGCCATCGTCTTCGCAATGTCTGTGTTTTGGATCAAACCGTTTGGCTTTTGAGGACCGTAAGAATATAAAAACACATCCTCACCTGTATGCCCTCCTGTTGTGAAGCCTATGTTCGCATGATTGGCCAATAATGTAGTAAGTATTGGACCTACATCCGATTTCTTTTTTGCTGTTTTTACTCTTTCTTTTTCATCATAAGTTAAATTGTCCAAACCGTATAATTTAGCTACATCTTCTACATTTGATAAATCAGATTTTAGTTTATTTGTAGCACCTTCAAGTGTCATTTTTGCTTTTTTTAATGGATCAATGTATGCAGAGACCGGCGTAATATTATAGCCTTTTGTTGTATTCGCATTCCCAATAGAAATACCGCTGTTACCATGATCAGTTACAGCTATTAACATCGTATTACCATCTTTTTTTGCAAATTCCAATGCTTCTGCAACTGCGTTATCAAATGCTAATACATCACTAATCATCCCTATTGGATCGTTCACATGAGCTGCCCAGTCTGGCTTACTTCCCTCTACAAATAAAAAGAAACCATCTGTATCTTTTGATAGTGTTTGAATTGCTTTTTCCGTCATTTGAGAAAGTGTTGGTTGCTCCGGACTTGTTGCTTCACGATCCATATCAAACGCAAGAGCATTATGTGAAAAAGAGCCCCAAATTTTATTTGATTTAGAGTTCAATAATGCATCTTTCGTTTCAACAAAGTCGTATCCTTTGTCTTGAATCACCTTTACTAAATCTTCACCATCTTTTCTTTTTATAGGTAGCAGTGCCTCTTTTCCCCCACCTAATACGACATCTATATTTTGATACACTTGCTGCTCCGCAATTACGTCAAATCGCTTACGATTAATATGGTGAGCAGAAAATCCAGCGGGAGTAGCATGCTGAATTTCAGCTGTAGCAACTATTCCAGTTGCGCGACCAGTGCATTTGGCACCTTCTAAAACATTGGCAACTGGCCGTAACTTGTCCTCTTCTTTTATTGATTTTAAGCCAGGTGAACTTACAATAGAAGGTAATATACCTACATATCCTGAATTCGATTTATTTCCCGTCGCTAAAGCTGTAGCTGCTGGGGCTGAGTCTGTTATCGCTGATTCCGCCGAATAGGTACGAACTCCTCCTGTTACAATTTCATCTAGTGCAAGTGGTTTCCCTTTATACAAGCGAGCTAATGTCGTTGCTGAAGAACTCGTTCCGTCCATAACCATTATGATTACATTTTTCGGTTGCCATTCTACTTGTTTCACCTTAGCTTCCACCGTATGATAATTCATCATGCTTTCCGTACATAACATACTTAGTGTGATTGTTCCTACTAACAGTAACCTCTTCATCAATAAACCCAAATTCAACATTGTTGTTCCTCCGTATGTTTCACATTCATTTATATACAAAAAGATTTCCACAACCTATATATGTTTTATTAGTCCCCAATTTTCATGAAGCTAACAATCATTACCTTCACTTTCTTTTATTAGTAAAGCAACGAACGGTACATATCATAGCTTTTTATGTTCAAATAACTAGAGACCACACCTTTTTTATAAAAACGTCTTATCACTGTCTTCACTAAAATTTGTTTCTCAATAAAAATCCGATTGAAATAAATAAGAATTTATTGTTAAACGATAAAATTTATGTTAAATTAAAATGATAATTTAAAAATGAGGTGCTTTATATGAAACAAGGATCAACACTCTTTTTAAAGACAGCAATTATCCTTATCGGTATTCCTGTTTTTGCTTTGTGTATATTTTTAATTCCTAATATCGGGAATTACGCAGCAGACTTATACCCGGATATTGCATATATAAAATATCTTGTTTTAATCAATCTATATGCAACGGTGATACCTTTTTATTTTGCTCTATATCAAGCCTTTAAACTTGTAAGCTACATTGACAAGGGGAACGCCTTCTCGAAATTATCTGTTAGAGCTTTAAAAAAGATAAAACAATGTGCTATTACAATTTGTGTATTATATGTAGTAGGTATGCCACTTTTCTATCTTGTAGCAGAGAGAGATGATGCACCAGGTATTATAATAATTGGCATAATCCTTATCTTTGCTTCAATGGTTATTGCAGTCTTTGCTGCCGTTCTCCAAAGACTTTTAAAAGATGCGATAGATATAAAATCAGAAAACGATTTAACGGTCTGAGGTGAATAACATGGCAATAATAATTAATATTGATGTAATGTTAGCGAAACGAAAAATGAGTGTAACTGAACTTTCAGAGAAGGTTGGAATTACAATGGCTAACCTTTCTATATTAAAAAATGGAAAAGCAAAAGCAATTAGAATTACAACTTTAGATGCTATTTGTAAAGCGTTAGAATGCCAACCAGGGGATATTTTAGAATATCAACCAGAAGATACCGAATAAAAAGAGTCCTTCATTATGAGAAGGACTCTTTTTATTGCATATTACGGCGCAAAACTAATTTGACCAGTAAACAATAAGATAATCGTGATAATCCAAAATATAAATAATGATAAGGATAGTATTATTGAAATAATAGCAATCCCCTTCTTCTCTGTTTGTTTCGTCATCGTAATGCTAGAAAGTATGATACCTGCAACTGTGAGGGCAACTGTAACATAATCTCCCACTACATTACCCACATTGGCTATCCTTGTCGGTGTAATAAAAACGAACAGAAAACATAAAACGCCGATGAGTAAAGATATATAACTTATCATACTGTACTTCTTTTTAGGGACTATTTCAGTTTTCATACTAACCTACCCCTTCTCTATAGCTATGTGTTTATATTAGCATGAATAACCATAATTTGGTTAAAATAAAAACAGATAAAGTGGACACAACCACCTTATCTGCCATTACATTTCTACCTAATTACTAACCCAGCTATTTCTTCTTTATCGTTATAAGTTACGATAAAGGTACGTTGTTCTTTACTATACTTTGCTACAAGAATAACAGTATATAAACCATCTTTTTCTTCAATCGATTTTTTCTCAATTTTTTCGAATGTACCAGCTTTTTCAATTATAGGAGTAAGTTCTTTCATTTGCTCTTCTGATAAGGCTGATTTCATTTTACTATCAAATTTTTCATGTACTTCTTTATACTTTACTTCATTTAATAATGATACAATTTCTTCTGCCTTCGGAATAAAGTTTTTTGATGTACTTTCATCTACTTTATTACCGGTACATGCTGCAAGCCCGAACGCCGCGATAGCACTTATAATAATAAGTAACATTCTTCTCATTTTCATACACCCTTTCTTTTTAAAATAAAACTATAACTAAAAACGAGTAAAGCACAAATTGCTATTGAAACTTCTGACATAATGATCCCGTTTTTCCCTGGTACATATAGAGATATAATGCCAGCTAATGCATTTGCGGTCCCATGGATGAGAATTGCATATACAACATAACGGAATTTCTTTTGGACGACAGCTTGTAATACAATGAAGGAAAGTCCAATATGCAATATCATCGCGAAGATGCGCTCAATACCGCCGAAATAGTAACTGTCATCATTTTGAATGATTGTTTGTGACAATAATAGAGATATTACCGGGATACCAACTATCAACATTGCCTCAATACCACCATGCCCTGCTCCAAATAAAAAACCAGACTTCCAATCTCGTTGTTTCATAAAATAACGCATTGTGATAAAACGGGCTACCTCTTCAAAAATACCAGCTGATAAACTAAGCAAAATTACAAATAATACAGACTGCATTACTGAAAACATTTGAAAATCTGTGCTAGTTCCATTTACATAATTCAGTATTGGTATGCGGATCAATATTTGTGATACAACAAAAGCCAATACACCTAACATATAAGGAATATAGCGTTTCTTCCAAACAGCATATAAAAGTGCTACAAGCGGTAAACCAAAGCTGATCATTGTTGTAAAAATAAGACCATTCATCTCGCTTCACCTCTTACTTAAAGTGTATATAAACGAGTGAAGGAAGTATGTAGTTCTTTCCTATTCGGTTTCATTTTCATCATAGATGGTCATTTCATCTCTTTTAATATGAATGTTTGCGTAAAATAAGGACTTACATAAGTTGTTTCTAACGTCGCGTTATTTGTTTTATTCATAATCCGTTTTAACGAAAATAGCCCGTATCCTCTCACTCCTGCTTTACTTGAATGGTTTTTCTCATAAATTTTTTGCAAATCAATCGCTTCACTCATTGAACTATTACGTACGATAAAATATTGTCGTGAATCCATTTCAAAAAATGCGATTTGCAATATCTTTTCCTCACTATGTACTGCCTCTTCAATTGCATTGTCTACTAAAACTGAAATGATGCGAATAAATGAAATGATCGTCATTGAAACACTTTCAACGCTCTCCGGTATATCAAGCATTACTTTTATTTGATGCTGCTGGGCAGTGCCAACTTTCGCCCTTAATACACTTCTCACTTCAGGAATATGTATACGAGATAATTTCGCAATATCAAGTTCATGATCATTTATTGTTTTTAACGTAGGAGCTATAACGTCATAATACACTTGCTCAATTTCTTTCACATTTTTCGTACGTATTCCCTCTTCTAACGATAGTAATACATTCATATAATCGTGACGGAAACTAGCAAGCTCATCATGCATATCCTCTAATTTCTCCACATAATCTAATAACTCTTTATCCAAACGTTTTTCATGCTCTTCTTGTAACTTTGCTTTCGATAAATGTGAACTTATAAGTACTATGATGACTAATAATAAAAATACAATAATCGCTGAAATATAACTTACATCACTGTATTGTTGATTTAACTTTGCTAAAAACGCAGAAGATGGCCGAGTTAAAATTAGTTCAATAATAAATCCGGCAATTAATAATATATAAGTTACATAGTATAGCGGACTACATACTATATATTGAGCAATTTTTTGAATTCTTTTCCGAGCTACTAGAATACCGATAAAAGTAAGTGTCGATACGATAAGATGAATAATACTACCTGTCCATAAATATAAATTGAATGTTGTTAACATAAAGATTTTCATTCCTAAATCAAATAGCAACATTTTCACTAACGTTATAATTACCATACTCACTAGTGCAAAATATACATTATGCTTAAATTTCAATTCATTTTGCATTAATCCTAAACTTATTAAAAATAACACAATAGTACTATTCAATTCTGGGTATCTCGTTACTGTTACGACAATAGCCAGTAAAATAATGAATACTGCACTTAAAGCTATTAACATTCTATATGACAATCTATTGTACCGGATTAATTGAATGTATAAAAACGTATGGCTTATACTAGTAAGCAGTATTGCAAATAAATCATACATATACATTACATCTCACCCTTTAATATGTTACGTACTTTACTCACTAAGCGCCGTGATACTGGAATGTGTTTCCCACTTTTTAAAACTATCATTTTTTGCTTCGCATCGTAATAAGACATTTGCTTCGTATTCACGATATATGATTGATGACAACGAAATAAACGTTCATCTATTATTTCTATCTCCTTTAATGTTCCATAAAAATAAACGATACGATCTAACGTCACTAATGCTAAACGGTGCGGTTCATCAGTCATAACATATTCAACTTCATGAAACGGAACCCGTACAGTCGCATTACTATTTTCAACGATAAAGTCATCGGACGGAATAATTTGCTTATTACGCGCTTCATACTGTAGTAAACATTGTTCAAAAACGTTACGCCTCTCCTCGTATGGCAACCCTTTATCAATAAAAGTTAAAGCTGATACCATATATTGATATGAAATAGGTGCAAATTCAGAATGTGTCGTTACAAACACAATAATTCCTTGTGTATCATACTTTCGTATCTCTTGTGCCACTTGTAACCCTTTACGCTCTTCTCTTTTTATCTCTATATCTAAAAAATAGATTGGGATATACTTCGCCTTAGGAATGTTCGTAATAATGTTTTCACTTTTACTAGTCACCTCTATAAAATCAAAAGGCAACATATACTTCTCACAAATCTCTTCAACTAACCGTTTCATTTGCTGTGCTTGTATGACATCATCTTCTAAAATGAAAATACTCATGTGATCACTCGCTTTATTGAAATCTTTTCATCTATAGATTTATCTATAACTATATAATTCAAATCGTTATACCAATCTCCTCCTAAGTACTAGAAAGTATTAATTTTCTATAGTTTTTATAAAGCATAGAAAACAACCTCTACTTTTTGCTTGAAAGTAGAGGTTTTATTTAAATTTTTTATAAAATAACCTCTCTATCAATCACTACGTTAAAAAATTCCGAGTAATGCGATAAAGAATAATCCGCTACATCACAATTCCCTTGAAACATACATGTTGAAATACCTAATTCCTTTGCAGGTAATAAATCTAATTCTCTATCACCAATAGCTAAATCAATATTGTGCTTTTTATGCAAATAATCATAAGATAGAGCGTTCGGTTTTCGTGGGAAACCATCATCAATTGTAACCATGTCTACGAAGTATTTCTCCCAGCCGTAATGATTTAATATTGATAATACTCCGGCTCTATCTTTGTGAGTCATAATTACATTTTTATCGGCAAACTTTAATACCTCTTCCACTTCTTTAAATGGTTTTATATCTTCTATCATAATGTGACTCTCTAATACATCAATTTCACTTAATTGTTTTTTAGATATTTTATAATAATCAATTGCGTGAGAAAATGAAACCTTTAACTTTGTATAGATTTCCTCTTCACTTATTTCCTTCCCTAAAACTTGAGAAAGAATTTTTGTATAAACTGGATACGTATCAAATAACGTCCCATCAAAATCCCATAAAATATTCATTCTGTTCTCCTTCTATTTTCCAATCATCGTATGACTAAATCCGCCCGATCCTTCGGCAATTCCGTTTCTAAGTAAAAACCCTCTGCTTTCCAATACCTATTCTCAAACTTTGCAAGGTTCTTCTGCGTTTCCGGACTCTCCCGAAGAAAACGTGTCTCTCTTGGACAATCTAAATACACCATATAATGAAAGAAATCTCTCCACTCTTTTCGCTGTAGAAAAACACCTTCAATTACAATTACACCTACTATGGGAATCTGTACTTTTTTCATCTCACTTGAGTCTGTCTCATTATTATAGAACGGTAATTTCAGTTTTGTTTCATTTCGTAACTTCTGAAAAAACTTCTGCCGAAGTGACTCAATATCCCATTGCAAATAATAATACTCATACCATTCTTCATATCCAGTATGATATCGTTTATTACGCTCTACTATATGATCATCAATATGAAAAATATGAAACGGAATGCTTTCTTGTTTCATATTTTCCTTTAAGTTTGTTACAAATGTTGTCTTTCCCGATCGACTTAAACCATCTATACCTAAAATGAATCTATTTTCTTTATGCTTCTTCATAACATTTATAAGCTCATTTGTACGCATTACTTCTTCCACTCTTCTTTTAATAACGAGTATAAAATTGTATCATGAGCAACTCCATTTTGAATCATATGTTTTCGAAGTAATCCTTCTTCTTGAAACCCTGCTTTATTTAATAATTTTTGAGAAGCTTTATTTTCTACATATACAACAGCTGCAATTCTTATAAGTTGTAACGTTTCAAACCCGTAAGTTAAAATCGCCTGTAACGCTTCCGTTGCATACCCTTGTCCCCAATATGTATCGTCCAATTCATAACCAATTTCAGCACGCTTATGATGCTTGTTTATTAAATGAAATCCGCACGTTCCGATTAATTGGCCCGTCCCTTTTTTCTCTATTCCCCAGCGAAATACACTTCCCTCCTCATAACGGTTTTTAAACGTTTGAATAGTCGTTTTCGCTTGCTCAATATTTTCGAAAGAATCCATCCCGAAATAACGTATAACAGATTCTTTTGAAAAATAACGGAACATCGTTTCTGCATCGAGTAGTGTAAGTTCTCTTAATTGTAAACGTTCTGTTTCTAGTTTCGGAAACCCCATCTCTTTTTCTCCTTCTATTCTAATGAACTGCAAATTTCAATATAATTCCCATCTGGATCGGCAATGTATGCAATTGTTTGTCCCCACGGCTTGACAATTGGTTCAACTAAGATTTTAATACCTTGCTCTCTAAATTGTTCGATTGTTTCTTGTACATGATCAACAACGAATCCCAATTCAAAATGAGAAGATTGTAACTCGCCTTCTGTAAGTGGTAGTCCTGTTAATTCTTTCACATCTTGCCTCGTGTTCATCGCTAAAATTGTAGAACCAGTATTAAACTCAATATATGTACCATGCTCTGCTTTTATAGGTAACTGTAAAATATCTTTATAAAATCTTAAACATTCTTCAAACTTTTCTACATATAAAATGATGTACTTCATTTTTAAATTCATTTTACATCCTCCTTTATATCCATCCCTAAAATTTCGACAAATGTCTCATAAAAACCTTGTTCCTTATAGCAACAACCACAAAAAAATGAGGCCGATTTCTCGGCCCCCCAGCTTATTGGCATAAAACAGGAGATTTGGTTTGGACATAACCAGTTCGTACTTTTATTATATTTTATTTTTTCTGAATTTTGAATACTTTAAATACCCATTTATATTGAGAAAGTTTTTTTGTTTGCATAAAATTAATGAGCTTAAGAAATGCTACAAATGGAGGTGTATACATATGGAACCAATGCTATGTCCAAGCTGTAAAACGAACCGTACTCGCTTTAATATTCTTGAGCAACAAGTAAAACCAGTCAAGTTAAATCCACAAACTGGTCAAGTAGAAGAAGAATACACAAATGAAACGATGAATGCTTTTCATATGTCCTATCAAGGACCAACATACAGAGTCCAATGCGCTGTATGCGGACTCGTTGAAAACCCAGAACAATTTATTAAACCTGCACAAAATCAGTCTTTTTCTTAAATATTATTATTACCCCCTACCGATTTTTTGTAGGGGGTTTTTCCGTTTTAAATATGCAAGATGTTCAATTAATGTTTAATTCAAGGTACGAAAAATTGGACAAAACATTAACTGATAGCAAATCTTTATTAAAGCTGTAACTTTTACCCTTTTGGATAGATTTTCTATTTATAACTCTGTCGATATTCGTACTTCTCTCACTGCTTTACACCTCAAATATCCAGTTCTTATTATGTAAAAAAGACCGAACAAAACAAAAGAATATAAAAATTAAAGTAGTTGATTCCCATACGAAACCAACTACTTTAATAAAGCTACTCTTTGTTACAAAACTTCCTTTTTTAACTTTTTAATTTTCCAAAATAAATTAATAAATATATATAAATATAAACAAACAAAAAATCCTATCATACCTTTATATAATCCAGATTCTGATACTCCAAAAAGACATAAGTAAAGCGATGGAATTAATGTTGCAAACATAATTGCAATGAACTGTAACAACTCAGTAAGTTTTTGTATCCTCGTTTCCTTGTCTGAATATATATCAGGTAACTCATTTCCCTCTTCTACTTCTTTACAAAAATAATTCCATCCTGCAAAACTCGTTAGGCGTTTCCAACCAGACATTTCATATATTTCAAAATACTCTTGTTGTTTTTCTTTTGAATCCCTATAAACCAATCTAAAATCTGCTTTATAAATTACATCTTTCGGCTCAGTTTTCTTAAACGTATACATCACATTATACTTTTGTAGCGCCCAGCCTTGTTGATGCATTTTTCTTAAAAAGGCTTCCTCTTTTTCTAAACTCCATCCCGCGTAAAATTTAAATACCCTTTTTGTCTCCATCTTCCATTCACTCCCCTAAAATACTATTCCCATTCCTTACAGATCTCTGCAACCGGTTATACTCTAGCTCTAATACTTCTCTACCAAGTGGCGTTAACTCATAACACTTCTTTCGATCTGTAGAGGCCACTTCAACTATTAACTTTTCTTTTAGTAACTTCGTCGTATTCCCGTATAAAGTTCCAGGACCGAGCTTTACTTCTCCATTTGTCATCTCTTCTACCATTTGCATAATTCCGTAACCATGCATTGGCTTCACTAGTGATAACAGTATGTAATATGTCGCTTCAGTTAATGGAATATATTTTTGCGCTTTCGCATTCATTATAACTACCTCCGATACATCGTTATCTGATATATCGACTAACGATACATCGTATATCGATATTGTATAACTACATTCCAAAATATGCAACTATAATTTAATAATCGGATATTTATTTCTTTAAATTAAAAAATCATATCAATTTTCTGAATAATTTGTTAAAATATAGAAATATCCGTTTATATTTTGAAAGGAATGATACATATGATAAATAAATTGAAAGAAAACATAGGATCCGTTTTTGTCGGTAAAGAAAATGTTATTGATCTATTACTCGTTTCATTGCTTGCTGATGGACATGTACTGCTTGAAGACGTGCCTGGCACCGGGAAAACATTACTAGCAAAAACACTTTCTAAAAGTATCGGTGGTAATTTTTCTCGCGTCCAATTTACACCGGATGTACTTCCGAGTGATGTAACAGGTATTGAATATTTCAATCCGAAAACGAGTGAATTCGAGTTAAGACTTGGGCCAGTCATGACCAACATTTTGCTTGCGGATGAAATTAACCGCGCTATGCCTAGAACACAGTCTAGTTTATTAGAATCGATGGAAGAACGACAAGTAACGCTTGAAAAGCAATCTACTCCTCTTCCGAAACCGTTCTTTGTTATTGCGACGCAAAATCCAATTGAATCACAAGGAACGTTTCCTCTACCAGATGCACAGCTTGATCGTTTTTTAATGACAATTTCAATTGGTTATCCATCTCCAAAAGATGAACTACAAATGATGCGACGTTTTCGTAGCGATGTACCACTAGAAAGTGTCACATCTGTTATTTCTTTAGATGATATTTTAGAAGCACAGAAACGAGTAAAAGAAATTTTCGTATCAGAACCGTTAGAACATTACATTATTAAACTTGCTCAGGCTACAAGAAACCATGATTACATCGCTAACGGTGTAAGCCCGCGTGCCACATTAGCTTTAGTACGCGCAGTTCAAGCACTAGCCTTTTTACGCGATAGAGAATATTGCACGCCTGAAGATATACAATTTTTAGTTCCTTCTGTTTGGAATCACCGTATCGTCTTATCAATGGAAGGTGCATTACGTACGACAAAAAATGAAATTATGCAAAGGATTTTAAAAGAGGTTGACGTACCAGTGGAGATTGAACAAACATGAATGGACAGCGCGTTGTAACTGTACCTTTATTTTTCCAACTCCATATTATTCAACTAACTGTCCCAGGCGCTATACTATTTACATTTTTTATGCCACAACGAATCATTATGTTTCTCTTCTTCTTTTATTATTTATTTGCGATTTTCATTTATAAATATGTCGCTTACATAGAGAAAACATTTGAAGTGGTAAATGAGAAACAAACTACTCGGCTTTTTCCTAATGAATCTGGGCAGTTTTTTATTCATTTAAAAAATGTAGCAAATATACCGCTCGTTAACGGTGTTTGTTATTTTCATTTAAACCCGTCCCTAATACCGCATAAGGATCAAGGAATAGATCAAATATCAAAAACACTATTCTCTTTCCCGTTTTCACAACCTGCTCATTCGGCGCAAAAGTGGGATTTAACATTAACCGCAACGAAGCGTGGTGTGTTTCAAATTGAACAGTTCGAATGTGTCTTGAAAGATCCTTTTCATCTTTTAACTGTGCATTTGCCCATTTTTGATAAATTAAGGACTGAAATTATTGTGTACCCTTCTCCTAAAGAAGTAGCAGGTTTGCAAGAACTACAGCAACTTTTAACCGGATCCTATCGAACGAATTTTTCTTTTTACAATGATGAAACATCTATTATCGGTGTTAAACGATATGAACGTGAGTCTTTTCGTTCTATTCATTGGAAAGCATCTGCTAAAATGCAATCATTACAGGCGAAGCAATATGAACCTGTAAAAAATTATAGTTGGACGATTTGTCTTTCTTTAGCTGCTGATCGCGGGTTTGGTTGGAAAGATAATATAGAAGACCTTATTTCATTTACAACATTCATTTGTCAATACGCAACGAAGCATCAAATACCGTTTGAATTATTTATTAGTGTATTAGCAGAAGGTGGTCCTCTGCATTTATCATTAAACGAAGGCCAAACACATTATGGAGTGGCTTTAGAGGAATTAGCGCGTATTTCAGATGATAGTACGTTACTTCCGAAACAAGGATTCCTTCATTATGTAACGAGAAAAAGAGAACGCTCGTCTACAATGATATACATTGGTTTACAGAGAAATGAACTCCCTCTTCTCTCTCAGCCTACGTTTCTCATTAATAGCGAAGGGATGGTGAAAAAGCTTGAAAACTTGGCTCTATCACGTTAATGACTTTATTCTGCTGCTCCTCCTTTCGTTATTAACGGAAAGAGATGAACTCATCGGTATTGCTATATTTTTAGCAACAGGCTATATGGGAGTATTTCTTATCCATAAACTAATGAAGAAAAAAACAACAGGTTTTGTCATCCTGTTACTTACTCTAATAATCGGTTGTTCTCTCTTTCTCTCTTTCTCTCTATTTGGCACAATAATGTTACCACTTTTCTTCTTTATCGTACATGTAGTCGGACCAGGATATCCAGTTCAAAAATCATTAGGCGGTATTGTTTGGTTTGGTGTTTCAGCTATATTTTATGCGCCCTTTCCACCTTTGTGGAAACTGTTACTGTTAGTAATACACATTATGATTACATTTTGGTTAACTGGGGCTAATCGTAATCAGCAGTTATTACGTTTCGCTTCTCTTATTACGATTGGAATAATTAGTGCTTTCCTCATTCCTATTTTCCCATACATTCGGCTTCTTTTTTCTTATGCCGTACAAGTAGTTGCTTTAGGATTTGGATACGCCATTAATCCGTTATTTTCGGCAGCTGAATCAAAAGAAACAGACGATTTTTGGTCGAATAAAGGGAATTTAAAGGATCCTCAAATTAAGGATGACTTTGGACAGCGTGCTTTTGATCCAACACTCATAAATAGCATTACAATAATAGTATGTACAACCATTGCTATTTACGTCGTTTGGAAAATAATAAAAAAACGAAAATATTTAAGTTTACCAAATATGCCTGCCTTCGAATCTACTATCATCACTGACAAAGAAGGAATGAGTTTAAAACATTTTAAACGAAACAAACCACCACATAACGAAATTCGAAAAGAAATTTTTAAGCTGGAGAGTAAATTAACTCCTCCTTTAAACAGAGAACGAGGAGAAACTGTTGAAGCATGGTTAGAAAGAATAAATAGTGAAGAAGATGTAAATATTGAGAGTCATATTATTGTAAATGCTTATAATACAGTGCGTTATTCAAATGAGGAAAACACTGTACTTTTGCGTGAATTTAAGGAAGAGATTCATAAACTTTACTTGTATCAGAAGAGTTTGAAGAAAAGAAAGAAATAACATAACAAAAAAGACTCCTATTTTCATAGGAGTCTTTTTATACTTCTACATTACTTTTTAAATGGAAGCGTTTTTCCCTGCTTCAATTTCTAACGACTCTTCATGCCACCAAAGTGTTTCTTCAGGGTCTTCTTTAGCGATTAGGTGTGCTTCCTTTTTCGTTTCAACTGTAGGATATGAACCTTTAAGCGCACGTCCTGAAGTTGTAACGAATAATACACTAAATACGACTAATCCGATAATACTTACACCTGCTAAATAAAATGCCGGTGCGAGCGGGTTACCGGTTGCATGAACTAAGTATGAACATACGAGCGGTGTTGTTCCACCGAATATAGATACAGAAATATTAAATGAGATCGAAAGTGCTCGATAACGTACATCGGTGAAAAATAGTGATGGTAATAATGAAGGTAATGTTCCCTCATACACACTTAGGAAGAATCCTAATACGAAAATACCTGCAAATATAGCAGCAATATGTCCGTTACCTATTAGTAAAAATGCTGGAATTGCAAATACTGTTAAACCAAGTAAACCAATTTGCACGACACGTTTATTACCAATTTTATCACTTAATTTACCGAAATAAAGTGCCAGTGGAATCATAAGTGCCATCGTAATAGAAATAATTAATAAGCCAGTTGTTTCTTTGACTTTTAATACTTGAGTTAGATAAGAAGGAATATACGAAAGAATCATATAGTTTGTAATGTTAAAGAAGGCAACAATTACTGTGCTTAATAAGAAGTCTTTTTTGTGATATTTTAATATATCCATAAATGAAAATTGTTCGTTTTCTTCAGATTCCTCTTGTGCTTTTTCCATCTCTTCAAAGATGGGAGATTCATCTAAATGACGGCGTAAATATAAACCGACCAAACCAATTGGTGCAGCTACTAAGAAAGGAATACGCCAGCCCCAGCTGAGCATTTGCTCATCTGTTAACAATAACGTCAAAATGGTAACAATTACCGATGCAGCAATGTAACCTGAGAGTGTTCCAATTTCAAGACCACTACCGAGTATACCACGCTTTTTATCTGGAGAAGATTCTGCGATATAAACCATTGCTCCTGAATATTCGCCGCCTGTAGAGAAGCCTTGAATCATTCGGGCAACTAAAAGTAGTATTGGTGCCCATACACCAATTTGTTCATAGGTTGGTAGTAATGCGATGAATAATGTAGAAAGTGCCATTAAAATAATAGTAGTACTTAACACGATTTTTCGGCCGTACTTATCTCCTATTCTACCAAAGAATACACCTCCGATTGGTCGAACGAGAAAGGCTGCTGCAAATGTACCGAATGTAAGTACAAGTTGCAATCCACTATTATCAACACCTGAGAAGAATAATTGACTTAAGATAACCGCTAAATACGCGTATAATCCGAAGTCAAACCACTCCATTGCATTCCCTATACCAGTAGCAATTACTGCTTTCCTGGCTTGTTTAGGATTGACAATATTAACGTCTTGAGGTTCAAAATTTAAATCATTATTTTGTTGCATATAATAAAACAGCTCCTTATTTAATTTAACTTCTTTAAGCACACCTTCTCTTATTGAATAAATTAATTCGAAGCACTTAAGGAAAATTAATGTCTCCTTATCTGTTATTATTGTTTCACATAATTAATTATTTGTCCAATGAGATGCTCTCTAAGTTAAGTAATTTTAGTATTATAAAAAGCTGAAGAAGGCGCTATATGAGTACCTTTTTCAGCTTTTTATTTTTTTACGTAAATTTATTTTTTTACCACTATTTTCTTCCTATTTGCATTAAAAATAAAGTGATTTTTCATATAGGATTTTTAAACACCTGCAATAGCGGATAAGCTATGAATACTGGAGATAAACTCATAAATAAATGCATCAATTTCTTCTTTTGTAATTATATATGGCGGAAGTAAACGGATGATGTTCCCTTGTGTAACGTCAACTAACATCCCTTTCTCCATTAGCTTTACCTGTAATTTCTTCACATTTTCATTCGTATCATTCAAACTAATTCCAAACATCATACCAGCATGACGTACTTCACCAATATAATAAGAATTTTCTTTCTGAATTTCTTGCAATTTATCATTTAGATAGCGTGACATTTCATACGCTTCTTGCATTAAACCATCGTCAATCAATGTATTTAAAACCGTTAATCCTAAAGCCGTTCCCATTGAAGAATGAGCAAACGTTGTGCCGTGATCTCCTGGTGCAAATACATCACATAACTTTTCACCTACAATAATTCCGCCAAGCGGTATCCCGCCTCCTGCCCCCTTACCAATTTGAATAATATCCGGAGTAATATTGAAATTTTGATAAGCGAATAGTTTACCAGTTCTCCCCATACCACTTTGAACTTCATCAACGATAAGAATGACATTATATTTATTACATAAGTTTTGAACACCATGTAAATATTCACTTGATAAAGGGTATATCCCCCCGCTTCCTAATACAGGCTCTAGCATAATCGCAATTGGATTTTCTTTAATGATTGTTTCTTCTAATTGCTCTATATTCTCACGCTCTACTTCATATACCGGAATCGATGTTTTAGGGAAATTTTGATATACACTTTCTTGTCTCGTAAAATGAAGTGCTCCTAACGTACGCCCATGGAAACTATTTTTCAGCACTACAATTCCTTCACGTTCTTCACCCGTATTAGCTCTATATTTATCGATTAATTTTAATGTCGTTTCTGTCGCTTCCGTACCAGAGTTTGTAAAAAAGACTTTTCCGTTTTTTAAAGAGCAATCAACTAATTTCTTTGCATACTCAATCGCAACTGGATTTAAAAAATGAAATGGAAGATGCAACGATTTCGTAACTTGCTCCATTGTCGTTTGCACGATTTTCGGATGATTATATCCTAATACATTCACTCCGACACCAGAAAATAAGTCTACATACTCTTTACCATCCACATCATAAAGCTTGCATCCTTCTCCTCTTTCTATCGCAATCTTCGTACGACAATACGTAGACATCATATATTCTTTATCTAATTGAAACCAATCCGACATTTTAAATTCCTCCTAGTTATTTTCCCTGTTTATTTATGTTCATTCTCTATAAAGTCATGTATAAATTCATTTTTCAGATTAATATTTTAATAGTAATTTTCTTCCCGATATTCATTTTTCCATAATTTTTTCTATTTCAACAGGTCCACTACATGCGCATTTTTTTCATCTAGCGGTCTGTTACCATTTTGGACTTTGCGTGTCATACATAATCAAGGCTATAAAATCATATTTAGTAACAATGGACAAAAAAGATTTGGAGGCTATATAGATGGATGAAAACTATGATAAACAGGGGCAATCTTTACTAGGGAATGACTTTAATGAAAATGGAGAACGTAATGAACATGCTATACTTCACTCACAAACAATTGGTTCACGTGGACCTGTTCTAAAGCAAGATAGTGTACTTCACGAAGTGTTACAAGAATTTATTCACGAAAAAATTTTAGAAAGACCTGTTCATGTAAAAGGATTTGGTGCGTTCGGTTATTTTCAAACGATCTATCCAATGTCTGAACATACTAAACTAAGTTTTTTACAAAATTCTAATGAGAAAGTTCCTGTTATGGTTCGATTTTCTTTAGCTGTTAGTACGAAAGGAACACCTGATACTGCTAGAAATGTACGCGGTTTTTCCACAAAATTTTATACAAAAGAAGGCATTTTCGATCTTTTATGTAATCACATTCCTGTCTTTTCCGTTCGTGACCCGATGCGTTTCCCAGAAACGATTCAAGCGTTGTTACCTTCACCTAAAAATAACTTAATAGACCCTAATAGATTTTGGAGTTTTGTCGCTAACGCACCTGAATCCATTCATTTCGTTGTCCATTTATACTCTGATGCTGGTACGACCAAAAGTCTGCGCCACATCCCAGGACATAGTGTTAATACATATGTATGGAGAAATGCAGAAGGTAATCGAAAGTATGTAAAGTATCATTGGTATCCCTTTGAAGGTGTACAATACATTACTAGTGAGGAAGCGAATAAACTGGCTGCCGAAAACCCTGATTATAGTGGGAAAGATTTATATGATGCAATTGCAAATGGTAAACCAGTGGAATATGGTTTATATGTCCAGCTCATGGATCCGAAAGATGAAGCACATCTTTCTTATGACCCTTTAGATGATACAAAAGTATGGGATGAAAAGTCGTATCCTCTTATACCAGTAGGCAAAATGGTATTAAATAAAAATCCTGAAAATTATATGGAGCAAGTAGAAAAAGTCGCCTTCTCCCCTTCTAATTTACTAGACGGTGCAGAATTATCAGATGATAAAATGCTGCAAGGACGCGCTAACATTTATAGTGATTCTCAAAGAAGAAGAATTGGTTCCGAATTTCGCAAATTGACCATTAACCAACAACAAAATTGGACACCTGCTAATCAAATAACGAGCGGTGACGGAAGATACGTTGAAGGAAAACTTGAAAGAACTTCTATTACGAAACAGGATGACTTTACGCAGCCTAGTGAATTTTATGCGAAGTTAAAACCGATTGAAAAAGAACATCTTGCTAAAAACTTAGCTAGTGATTTGAAAGTTATATCCGATGATATTAGAAAGGTCGTTTTAGGATATTTTCATAAAGTGTCTGCTGATTTGGTGAAGAGGATTGAGAGTGCGATGCAACAGCTTTAAGTATATAAAAAAACGTCATTTTAAAAATAAAAAATGACGTTTTTTTATGGCGAAATTACTAGGAATTTCAACCGCTTCATTTACAATTATTAACGAAATTTTCCGCACTCAAAATTCCGTTATTTCATTTTTGATTATGGTACTCATTTCTCTTTTTCAAATAATCTTTTTCACATTGTAACGGCTTGAATTTCACTTTTTCCCTTTCTTCTTTTTCGTTTCTATAACGATCCATTCCCCTTTTTCAACATCTAGGTTTAAGTGTTTCATTACATTGATATTATCTTTTTCTTTATAAAGTAAAAATGCTTCTTGTACCCTCATGAATAAGCTAGGCTGCTCGCTAAATCCACCACTATCATAAATTTTAGTTAGCGAATTATAATAAGAATCATTTTCTCTTCCGCCATACATCAAATGCGCAGCCTCCAGATCTCTTTTACTTACTTCCCAAAAACTATGTTCATCAATTTTTAAATTAAATGTGGATTTAATATCACTTATTATATTCTTCACATGCTTGTCATCTCGAATTTTCCTTTTTTCAAGACAATCAGAAGATAGCTCTGGTGCATCTGTTTGAGAATGTACAACTTGTTGAATAGATACACATAATAAAAATACACTTAAAATATACAATATTTTTTTCATACTTACGTTTCACCTCAAGCAATTTAGATACTATATTATTTGAGGCTCACAATATTCTTATGCTAACAATGTGAAAGGCCCTATAAATTGGACTTTTATAGGGCCTTTCATATTAACATTGCTTTATCAAATTCACCGGTGAAGCCACTACCTTACTATTTTTCACGTCATATAGTCCTATAGGTGTTACCCGTATAAAAGGCAAGTGCGTCGCAGAAAAGAATAAAATGGTAAATGCCGGATCGTCATATGCGTAGCCACGCGCTTGCAACAATTTCACCATCTGTTTCTCTTCCTTTATTAATTCACTCATTTTTAAATTAGACATAATCCCGAGCAATGGTAATGCAATTTCGTGTAATACTTCATTCTTTTCAGCTATTACCACTCCCCCGCCAAGTTCTTTTACTCTATGAAAAGCTGTAAGCATATCTTCTTTATTCTTCCCGATAAGAATGATGTCACCGGTACCAGAATAAGAGCTAGCAAGGCCTCCTAATTTATTTGCAAATCCTTTTACAACTGTATTCACTCGCCACGTACCATCACGAGCAATCATCATAAGAAAACACTCATCATGATCTAAAGAAAGTTCATCACGGTTTAAATCAATTTCACTCGTGTACGGTTTTGTTATAACGTTATTCAATAAATGTATACCCACTTTATCAGTAAAAATCATATCCTCTTTTTCTATAGACCAGTCTAATAATAATGAAGTTACTTTGAATTTACTCCAGTCTATTTGTACTGATTCATTTTTATTTACTCCGTTGTGCTTCACCCATTTCCCCTTTGCAATTATACTTATTGGAACCGGGTTTTCTTTACTTTCCAAAATATTTATATTAGCAATTCTACCTGTCGCAATTGAACCATGTAGATGTTCCATATTATAATAACGAGCGATATTATAACTTGCCATATGATAAGCATCTATTATCGGCACTCCTTGTTTTATCGCGGTAGCTATCATTACGTTTGTCATTCCATTTTCATAAAACGAAGGATGTGAGCCGTCTGTAGTAAGAATAAATCTATCAAACTGCTTTACTCCTAGTTCTAGCAATTCTTTCAGTAAAACTTCTAAATCTGGTCGTATGGAAGAATTTCTTAGAGAAACAGTGTAACCTTGCATAAGACGAGCGAAAGCTTCCTGTCCTGTCATCGCTTCATGATCACAATCTGTACCTAACAATTTTAACTTCGCTAAAGTCGTTTCAGACGCACCTGGAAAATGTCCTTCTACTTTTTTATGTAATCGTTTCGTTTCCTGCACCCAATGTAACATTTCATCATCACCATGTAATAACTTTGGCCACGCTGTTAGCTCGCCACCTTGAAGAACTGCTTTATGCTTAAGCCACTCTATTATTTCTTCACGATTAAATAAAGATTCCCCGTTTTGCAATTCAGTTTGCCCATCAAAACGACACCACCAATACATACTTGCTGGAATCTTTTCAAATTCATCTAATAAACAAAATGCTTCTTCACGTTTTAATGTGAAAAATAAAGTTAAATTATCATTAATAAAGGTCGTCGTCCCAAATTGCATCGCATAATTTGCTAAAGTTTCAGGATTATATAATTGATACGGATGTGCATGTGGTTCTATGTAACTCGGAACTATATACTTTCCATCACAATCAATGATTTCACATTCATGTAGTTGTGCTGGTAGTTTTTCTCCTACATAGACAATACGGTCATCATAGATCCAAATATTTGCTTGCACCCAATCGCGCATATAGGAATTTAAATACGTTGCATTCTTACATAAAATGTGCGGACTTCTTTTGCCATCTATTACTTCAACATGTTCTCTTAGTTGCTTGTTACTCCATCTAAACTGATTTTCTCCCAATGAATTTCACTCCAAATCATTTTACTTTTATTTATTAAAATAAAAAAAATTAACAAACTAAAGTATTATCCATTCATAACTCCCCTGTATAACCCCTATACCCTTCATTATATGGAATGAATGAAAAAATAACAATTTTCAGAATTAAAAGCACACCTCTTTGATCCTCCATAAAAAAGGATGTCGTGTAACTGACATCCTTTTTTATACTAAACTATAAGATTAAATTACACTCGATGTCATACTATGAATGCTAATACTGACCTTTACAGCAGAATGCTATTCGCATTCTTTTCATTTATTTCTTAAATTCAATTTGCATCATTTTATTAAACTGTGTAAGAATATCAGCCGGACCTAAAGAGTTAACATTCACAGCAAATGTATGCTTGCCTCCAATTACTCCGCCAGCAAAAGTCATAAATCCAGGAATTGCTCCTCCGTGACCCCAAACTGAAACACCGTTTGGAAGTTTAGTCTCATAGATTCCAAGACCATATCCATCACCAACCCCTTTTCCTTCTACAGGAACTGTAGTAAGCATTTCTTTTCGCTCGCGTTCCTTCAGTAACTTACCACCGAGTAAAGATGAAAAGAACTTATTTAAATCGTCCGCATTAGAAATCATATCTCCAGCTGCATTAGCTAAACTCGGATTATAATACGTCATATCTTTCAATTCACTTTTTTCATCAATTTTCATATATCCACGAGCATGATTCTTACCTGGAATAACGGGCGAATTCCCTGGTAAAAACGTATTTGATAGATCCAAAGGTTCAATAATACGCTTTTCGATTTCTTCTGCGTAACTATTACCCGTTATTTTTTCAATAAGCATTCCTAGTATTACGTATCCTGTGTTTGAATACGACCAACCTTTACCTGGCGAAAAATCTGGAGGTAGAGCAAGTCCTATCTTTACTATTTCTTCTGCTGTATACGTTTTTTTCGAATTCATAATATCAGCGTCTTTTGACTTTAAATAATCAGCTATACCACTCGTATGATTCAAAAGTTGACGTATCGTAATTTGATTGCCATCATAACCATTTCCTTGAATGAGGCCGGGCAGCCACTTTTCAATCGAATCGTCAAGCTGCACACGATTTTCTCCTACTAATTGAAGAACAGTCGTAGCAGTAAAAGTCTTCGTCACGCTACCAATCCGAAAGCGATAATCCGATTTCATTGGTTTCTTACTATTTAAATCCGCGACGCCTGCAGTATAACTACTAATCTTTCCATTGTTTGACTTCTTCGCTAATATTCCTGGCGTTCCAAGCTGTACTGATTCCTGCATTACTTGTTTCCAACCATTCCGATTCTTTTGATCATGTGCTTCTGACGAACTAGAAATATTTTGAGTAGACTCTGCTTTCACAGTAAAACCTGGCGCGAATAAAGTAGTACCCGCTAATAAAACTGCCAAACTCGCTAACTTAATGGAATAACATTTTTTCATAAGGCTTTCTCTCCTCTATTCATATTGTATTGATTCAAGTTATACTTTCATCCTAAATGATAAAACTCTCTTTTTTCTTATCCATTCCTTACGAAATACTTACTTTCAAAAATTGGCGACCAGATGAGAAAAAGTTATGTATGAAAATAAAAAAAGAACGTGTTTTCATTTATAAACACGTTCTTTTAAGCACTCTATTCACTTTTACCATCCTGCACTAGCGTTCATGCCATTTCCGATAATAGTAAGAAGTAATGGCCACAGCACTGGTGCTAATGTAAGAAATAGATTAAGCAGTATAAGTATTCTATATCTCCCAGGAATATTATAATTTTTACGATTAACAAATAATACAAAAACTAGTAATATTATGGTCGTTACAAATAAAAGTAACACTAACAACCAATACCAAACCATTAAACTGAGACTCCATGGCTGTAATAGTTCGTGTACAATACCAAAGGTGATTCCCAATACTGCAAAACTAAAGGTAGTAACTGTTGCTTTGATAAACAATTTACTTAATTTTTTATCGTATGTATACTTACAATATAAATCTATTATCGTGTATAAAGATAAAAATGCCATTAATACACCTAACCAAGACAATAACCAATCTCCGCCTCCTCTAACTAACAGAAACAGAAACCAACACATCCCTACTGCAGAAAAAACAAAGGAAAGAAGTATGTTTTTCAATACCGGTTTCATTCTATTTTCACACCCTTACAAAAATTTAAAAATAAATTATAATTTTTTATTTACATGCTACTCGTTATTGGTTAAACCCTATTACATCTCTTATTCATTCTATATTAATGAAACAAATATAATTTCATGAAGAATTTAATGAGAAATACTCTACTAAGGCAACCTTTTTTCCATTGGTTAAGATATAAAAAAAGTAAGTATACATTACCACGTAATTAAATATAAGTAAATAAAATTAATTTACAGTTAATTTCATTCACTTATATTAATGTCACCTTTTCCCGTCCCAGGTACATCTTCTAATAACATATGCCCTCTTACTATAAGAGCTACGGCTGCAAGTTCAATCGCTTCATCTTTTCCTATAATAACCTTCGAAATATTGTTAATAATTTTCTTTAATGTACTCATATTTTTATCTCCTAACTTTTAATTCTAAAAATTAAGAATAATTATTTTCCAAATTATAACACATTACGGTAAAAGTAAATATATTCCTATCAAAATAAAAAAAGATGACCCCAGCACTATAGGCTAAAGTCATCTTTTTCTACCTCATTATTTTACTAACTCTCCATTATAAACCTTTATATCAAGCGGAGCAGTTAAAAACTGTGATGCTTTACTAACGAAAGATGTGAAGTGTTCACTCGTATTATGACTCGCAACTGCCGCTTCCTCTTTCCATACTTCTACCATCGTATACACATTTTCTTTTTCCGTATCTTTATAAAGATCATAAGATACATTTCCACTTTCTTCTCTTGAACTATGAATTAGCGGACGAATTTCTTCTAAAAATGATTGTTGTTTTGCTGGATCTACTTGAAATATTGCGTGAATAATAATCATGGTGTTTCCCCTCTCATATCTCACTTATTTCTTTGAAATTACTTCCACTCAGCAACTTTTTCAACTGGAAGACGTACTGATTGGTAACCACTATCAGCAGCTTTTCCGATTGAAATTAACATTACTGGTACGTGACGTTCTTTATCTAATCCGAATGCTTCTGCGATTTGGTCTTTTTCAAATCCACCAATTGGACAAGTGTCATAACCGTGAGCACGAGCTGCTAGCATAAATTGCATCGCTACAAGTCCACCGTCAATTAAAACAGTATCTTTCATTACTTCTGGTGTAACCATTGAGAAGTAACCTGAAAGTTTTTTCATTTGATCTTCTTTTACTTCTGCTGGCATTAAACCGCGCTCTACTGCTGTACCGTAGATTTCTTCTGCGTTATCAAAGTTGTTTAAATCACCAAACACAGCAATCATTGCTGAAGACGTTTCTACTTGAGATTGATTAAATTTCGCAAGTGGTGCAAGTGTTGCTTTCGCTTCGTCACTTTCAATCACTAAAAATCTCCATGGTTGCATGTTCACAGATGATGGTGCAAGTGTTGCTGTTGTAAGAATTTCTGTCATTTCTTCTTTACTAATTTTCACTGATGGATCGTACTTACGAATTGAACGGCGTCCTGTTAAAATTTCGTTAAAATCATTTGTTTGTACTGAGTTAGTCATAGTTGAATTCTCCCTTTTTTAAAGTTCTTTTATATTTTCTTGAATGCGGTCTAACATTGCTAAAAGATTATCGCGCTGTTCTTCACTTAATCCTTTAAATGCAGATGCTGCAAAACGTTCTTTTTCCTCCTGATACACTTGAATTTTATTTCGTCCCTCTTCAGTTAGAGAAACTAACGTAATTCTGTTATCATCTGGATTTTTACGTCTTGTAATCATTCCATTTGCTTCTAGCTGTTTTAAATGCCTTGTAATTGCGGCATTATCAATATTCACTTCTTGCTGAAGTGCTTTTTGACTAATTTCACCTACTTCATATAACTGAAGTATAAGCTCTAATCGAGACTGGCTCATACCCGTACACCCTTCGAATTTTGAACTTACTTCTTTATTTAGAAAGTGTAATTTATATAAAATAATCGCTTCTTTTGAGCATGAATTTGTCAAACTATCCCTCCTTTACATGCAAAACAAAAATATTTGATGCATCAATAGTTGATATGTCAATTAATATAATCTATATCGATTTAGAATGCAAGCATTTTGTTTTCATTTATATTTTTCCAAATTAAGGCGCTTTGTCGCGTTACAAATAATGTTAATTGCACTATAATAGTACTAATTTAAATGACTGGAGAGTGATTGTAATGCGGCAATACACAAATAGAAATGAGGAATTAAAAATGGGAAATGAAATGAGGATATTCACATATGACAACAATAAATATAGGGATTGTCGCGCACGTAGACGCTGGCAAGACGAGTTTGACTGAGCGTATTCTTTATGAAACGAATGTGATTAAAGAAATTGGCCGAGTAGATAGTGGTAATACGCAAACTGACTCAATGGAATTAGAAAGGCAGCGCGGAATTACGATTAAAGCATCTGTCGTTTCTTTCTGTATCGATGACTTAAAAGTAAATGTTATAGATACACCTGGACACGCTGATTTTATCGCTGAAGTGGAGCGATCCTTCCGCGTTCTAGACGGTGCAATTTTAGTTATTTCTGCTGTTGAAGGTGTGCAAGCACAAACAAAAATTTTAATGCGGACATTAAAGAAACTAAACATACCAACAATATTATTCGTAAATAAAATTGATCGTAGCGGTGCAAATACCGAAAAAGTTATGAAGCAAATAAAAGATGTTCTTTCAAATGAAGCATTACCCTTCTACTCTGTCCAAAACGAAGGAACGAAAGAAGCCCGTATCATTGCATACAAATCATATGACGACTGTATAGAACTGTTAGCACCATATAATGAATCGTTACTTGCGTCATATGTAAATGACGAAATCGTACCGGACACACTATTAAAAGAAGAACTCAATAAACAAATAGCGCAAGCAAATGTGTTCCCAATCTTTTTCGGTTCAGCCATGACAGGTATGGGAGTAACTGAACTGCTCGAAAATATTTCAGACTTATTTCCAGCTAATAAGTTTGCAGAAAATGAAATATTATCCGGTGTTGTGTTTAAAATTGAACGGGAAGTTTCTGGGGAAAAGATCGCATATGTAAGAGTTTTTTCTGGTCGTTTACACGTTAGAAAATATGTTGATATTCAGCGCGGTGAGTCTCAATCACATAAAGAAAAGATTAAAAAAATGTGCATGTTTCATAATGGAGATGCCGTACAATCTTCTACTGTTCAAAGCGGAGAGTTTTGCAAAGTATGGGGACTTACGAATATCAAAATTGGTGATATTATCGGTAAGCGGACGGATTATATAAAGGATATTCACTTTGCCGAACCACAAATGGAAGCTGCTATTGAAGCAGTGCCTAAAGAGCAAATTCATGATTTATACGCTGCACTTATGGAGCTATGCGAAGAAGATCCTCTCATTAAAGTTTGGAAAGACAATGTTCATAATGAACTATACATTCGCCTTTTCGGTGAAGTACAAAAAGAAGTTATTGAAACAACACTTTATGAAAAATACCGTCTACAAGTTACCTTTTCAAACACGCGAGTTGTATGTATTGAAAAACCAATTGACTTAGGGAATAGCCTTGAAGTAATGGGTGAAAAAGAAAATCCTTTTTACGCAACAATTGGGTTCAAAGTTGAACGTGGCGCGCTTAACTCTGGCATAACGTATAACTTAGGTGTTGAACTTGGATCACTGCCTTTAGCATTTCATAAAGCGATTGAAGATACAGTATTTCAAACGTTAAAACAAGGATTATATGGATGGGAAGTTACGGACATTATCGTCACGTTAACACATACAGGTTATGCTAGTCCTGTCACTACAGCGAGTGACTTTAGAAACTTAACACCACTCGTATTAATGGATGCTTTAAAGCAAGCTGAGACATGTGTATATGAACCAGTAAACGAGTTTGAATTGACTGTACCGGAGCACGTAATTAGTACCGCAATGTATAAGCTTGCTGCTATTCCAGCAACTTTTGCAGAGCCTATATTCAATAATGATTCTTACCAGCTAACTGGATCATTACCTGTTGCGAAAACAGAGCATTTTAAGCGAATGCTCCATTCATTTACAGAAGGTGAAGGCATCTTTACAACAAAACCAGATGGTTTTACAAAACTGAAGGCTCCCTTCCCTACTCGAAAACGTGTTGATTATAATCCGCTGAATCGTAAGGATTATTTGCTTCATGTGTTGAAGGCTTATTAAGTAAAACACGCTGGGTTCTCCTCAGCGTGTTTTACTATTAGAAATAGTCTATTTTATAACTGAATTTTCTGATTTAATTTGAGAAATTTTTTATTTCCATATTTACAATTTATTTTCGTCAACATATTTATTACAATAATTGGTATATAGAATATAAATGAAAGAAGGGGTTTGAAATGAGCATCCAGCTACAGGGACACGAACAAGTCACTCATCTTTTACATACTTGGTACCATGAAATACGCGCTCAACACTTATCGACAGCTACCAAGATTAAACATGAAATTGAAGAAATGATTGACATAATTGAAAAGGATCAAAATTTACTACTCTATTATTATCTTCTTGATTTTCGCTTTAAAGTTTTAAATGATAACTTAAGCATCACTCCAAATAGTTTTGACAAAATTGAAACATTATATACTGAAACAGAAAAAACACTATCTTACTATTATCACTTTTTCAAAGCCATTCATTCTACAATTCTCTCAAATAACAATGTAGCAAAAGAGCATTACGAAAAAGCAGAAAATTATATAAATTCATCATCAGACGAACTCGAGAAAGCAGAATTTAACTACCGTTTCGCTAACTTCTATTTACATACATATCAGCCACTATTAGCTATTCAATATGTAAGTAAAGCAAAAGAGATTTTTTCTAAACATGTCGGACACGAAAATAATGTAGCCGGATGCGATAATATATTTGGTGCAGCGTGTATTGATATAAAACAATTTCCACAAGCTGAAGAAAGCTTTAATTCTGCAATAAATATTTACAATAAACAACATGAAGAAACTCTTCTTTTAAGAGTACGTAATAATTTAGGATTCCTATATGCAAGTCAAAATTTATCTGAATTAGCTATACGTCAATTAACTGATGTTACAAACAAACTTCCAAATCATTTCAAATCAATTTTTCTTAAAGCAAGAGAGCACTTTAAACTAGGAGAATTGCATGTTGCTGAAGAACTAATTACTCGTGGATTAACTATTTGTAAAAACATAGATAACCAAGAATACTTGTACCATTTTACAATTTTAGCCCTGTTAGTGAAAGGAAGTCCTGCACAAGTTCTCGAAGAATGTATTATCAATGCTATTAAGTTCTTCAATAACGAGAAATTGTTTAATTACACTCAAGAATATACTGAAAAATTAGCACTTGCATTCTATGAGGAAGATAATCACTCTAAAGCAAGCGAATACTTTTATTTGAGTCATCAAACGAAAGAAAAAACTTTTGAAAAGGGAGCGTTAAAATAATGAAAAAACTTACTGGAATTTTAATGGGGTTATCTCTTTCAGCTATCTTATCTTTTGGGTTTACATTCTCTACACAATCAGAAAATGTGAAAGATTCAAAGTCAAATGCACCGGTTATTCAATATAGTCATGCTGATACTTGGTAAAAACAATTTGTAATAATAGAAAAAGGTTACGATTATATATCGTAACCTTTTTCTATTATGTTGAGAAATCCTTTAGATTCCCCCGCTTTCTAACGATTCTTCAAGTTTTTCTATCACTCTTGTTAAAACTAAAATTGAATTCTCGGTTTCAAATTCTCCAACATTAACAGAATGATTTGCATTCTTGACAACTTCAATCTGTAAATTCGTTTTATGTAACTGATTGATTTGATTTGCATTGTATTGGTGATCTTTATCTCCAATTACTAAAAGCCCTTCGTGATGACTATGTAGGATCGAATCAAAAATCGAATCAAAAGTTAGTAATGGTGTAAATAATATCATTTTTGATTGTAAGTATTCTTCCCTCTTCATTAAATCATTTGCAATCGGGATGCTTCCTAGTGACTTCCCTAAAAACATCGTATGATTGTATTGCTCACCTTTTAATACTTCTTTCATTACAGGATTAACATCATCCATCATTATTTTTGTTACTTCTTCCATCGGTTTATTCATTACCTGTTCGTCGTAAGAATAATGAATATGTACTACATCTATTTTATTTTCGAGCATAAGCATCGTTGCATAATAAAATAACGGTTTATCGTAATTGTATCCCGATCCTGAAAACATAAAGCATACTGTATTAGAACCTTTTTCAATATGTGTATATGGCATTACTTTTCCGTCTATATGAATCTCTTTTCTAGTCCCCTTCATCTTTTCCCCTCCGCATACATTTACTTTTGTAAAACGATATGCTCTGTATGAACTAATACATCCTTTACTTTCTCTTTTATAAACGCTGGCTGTAAATTATATGTATCTAACTCTTCTACAGGCACCCACTTAAAGAAATATGTTCTACCTTCTTCTTCTAAAATATATTGATTTGCTCCATTCGCAGGTAATTGTTTCAGCTCTACTTCATAGTAAAAACTAATTTCATGAAACTTTCGCTCAGAAAGTGTAAAGAAATTTTCTACTGACCATATTAATCTCTTTATCTCAATAGGAACCGCTAATTCTTCAGCAAGCTCTCGTTTTAACGCATCTTCACTATTTTCTAGCATTTTCACTCTTCCGCCTGGTACGTACCAAAAATCTTCACCGTCACCTTGTAGAATAAGAATTTTATTATCATGTTTACAAATTGCTCCGACGCGGTAGTTAAAACATGTTTCCTCCACTTTAAATGTTAGATCCATACCGATTGCCCCCTATACTTTTTTTAAAAATCGCTATAAAACTATTATGTATGTGCTGTACAAATAAGATTACTAAATTTTTCTATTTCATTCAATAGATTTTGAACCTTCTGATTTTTTATCATTACAAGGATATAGTTACTTTACACTTTATCCTGTCTTATCTAATGAAAAATTCGACGATATAGATATCGAGTTTGACTGGAATGAAGATGACGAAGACGGTTTGAAAAAGATGTTTCCTAGGTTATGAGAAATGTATGGAGAAGAACCGATTGAATGGTAGATAAATATTAGGACTCTGTTTAACCAATAGACAGAGTCCTGTTTTCATAGAATTCTTATTTACACTCTCTTTGTTTCATTCCACTTATCTAACAGCTCCTTTTCTCTTTCAATTGAAATACCTGCTTTTAATTCCCATTCGTCCACACTCTTCATCCACTCATACACATCTGTAACTGTATGTTCTAAACTTCTAAAAGTAAGTCCTTCTTTAATAGCTCTTTCAATACTAATAGAAAAACCACCTTTCCACGGCTTTGTCTCACCTTCTAATGAAAAAGTTTCAGGAAGCCATAGTGGCATCTCTGTCCAAGGCTGCACTTTATGTTCATTCATAAACGATTCATCTACCCAAACGAGTTCAGCATCACTATTCGCAACCTTTTTACAAGTATTTAATAGCTCTTCCATCGTCAATTCATAGTTCGGACCTGTAACATTGAATGTACCTGCTTTATTTTTTTCTGCCATGTTTAGTCCCCAGTTTGCGACGTCTTTTATATCAACTATCTGCACTGGACGGTCTTTTCTTCCTGGAACTAACACTTTTCCTCCCTTTGCTACACGCTCAGTCCAGTATGGAAGCCGATCTGTATAATCAAATATCCCTGAAAGAAGTCCTGCTCTTACGTGTAAAACACGCCCCGGCCAATACTTCTCTGCTTCTTTTTCACACAATACTTTTAGCGCACCGTAATACTCATAAGGAGAAACTTCACCATTCTCCACAGCCTTTATTTGATCACCCGTTGGTTCGGGTTGTAATATATAATCTTCTTTTATATGAGGCGGAATCCAATCTTTATATACAGAAAGACTTGAGATGAATATATAATGCTTTATATTATCCCGTAACACTTCTCCAACATTTCTAATGTGATGCGGAGAAAATCCGCATGTGTCGACTACCGCATCCCATTTTCGATTTTCTAAACTTGAAACATCATCATTTCTGTCACCGATTAACTGCTCTACTTCAGGAAAAATTTCTTTATGTGTTCCGCGATTAAATAATGTAACTTCATGCCCTCTTTTTAATGCCTCTTCTACAAAAGCTCTTCCTAAAAATCGTGTACCACCTAGAATTAATATCTTCATGGTTCTCCCCCATTCGTGATTGAAAATCCTTTCTTTTGTTAAACGATTTTTTGCTCTTAAAAGTTACGGGTGGGATGCAGATTTTCACTATAATCTTAGTTCTATAAAATAAAAAGAAACCATTTTGAAAAGTTAATCATCATGGTTTCTAAAATAATTACTACCGTTCATTCTTTACCTTTACACAATCTCCCCATCAACTAACTCAATAATTCTATTACACTTATTCGCTACCTCAATATCATGAGTTACAATAATAATCGTTCGTCCTTCTTCATTCAGTTGTAATAGTAAATCCATAATTTCTTCTCCTGTTTTTCTATCTAAATTCCCTGTCGGTTCATCAGCCAAAATTATTTCTGGTTCGCCTACTAACGCTCTAGCAATTGCGACTCGCTGCTGTTGTCCACCTGAAAGCTCGTCCGGTGTTTTATACATATGTTCTTTTAAACCTACTTTTTCTAAATAGAAATTCGCCTTATTTTCTCTTTCTCGTTGCTTTAGCTTTCTATATGTGAGTGGTAGTGCTACATTATCTAGTACAGTATGTTCTTTTAACAATGCAAAATATTGAAAGATAAATCCAATCATTTCATTTCTTGTTTTATGAACTTTATTTGCTCTAATTTCAGTTAATGTTTTTTCATTTAACGTATATTCACCCTCATTTGGCAAATCAATTAACCCTATAACATTTAATAGCGTACTTTTCCCCGATCCTGATCGACCCATTATCGCTATAATTTCGCCCTTATTTATCGTTAAGTTTATACCGTTTAATGCGAACGTATTATGGTTCTTGTTACTATATACCTTCTTAATGTCTTTCAATTCAATTAAACTCATTATTCCATCCCACCTATTAATGTTTTCGGTTCGAGTTTTCTAATAAATAAGAAGACAATTACATTCGAGACAATGATGATCAATAATAAGAAAAGAAATACTAAAAATAATATAGGCATGTCCAATTTAAAGTCTAATGCCGATACTGCTTTAAAATCCTTTGACATTTGCAGCAGCTTCCCATACCTCCATGAAAAGTAAGCTATTGACATTCCTAAGCCAGCTATCGCTACAATAATGTTTTCTAAAACAATTTGAATAAACATTCCAAATTTACTTTCGCCAAAAACTATTTTTATACCAAATTCCCTCTTTCTCATTAAGATAGAAACGATGGTTGTTACTGCCATTCCGACTATCGAGAATAGAATGAATAAGATTCCTACTATAAGTTGAGGTATTTCAGAATAGCTGTTAAGAGTAACATCTATATTTATTTCATCACCTAAATTTTTCAAATGAAACGTACCGCCGTTTCCTTTAAGTTGAATTGATTCTTCTAGTTTCTTTACATCTGCATCTTTTCGTAAATGTAAAACTGTACTTTGATGCAGTCTTAAAAACATTCCTTCATAATTTTCATATCTATTAGATGACATAGGCATTATCATTGCGTAATCCAACTTCAAATAAACGTTCGTTGTATTATTATCTACGATAAATTTATTCTCTGGTAAAAAGCCTATAATTGTATATTGATTATTAATTGTATCCCCAACTTGAAAATATTTCTTAAAGTAAGAACCCATTAATACTTTTGTTTTTTCTTCACTATTTTTTGGAAAATCTTCATGCAAGAAACCCTCTTTAGGTTTTAAATGTAAACCTAATAATTTATAGTAATTTTCATCTACAACAATTGTTTGAACAGTAGGTCTTTCATCGTGAAACGTTTTATGTTTCAAATCAGCAATCATACTGTTTTGAAGTGGTCTATTACTTGATTCTATTTCAATTAAACTCTCCTCGTATGTACCATACGAAATCACGTCTTTATTTTGATGAATTGTATTATAAACCGCTTGAATTTGCTCTTTATTAAATTGATTGCTTTGTAACCTATCTGTCGTCCTTTCAAAAGTAACTAAATATGTTTTATCCACATTTAATGCTGAGCTGGATTTATCGTTTAGATGGTGTAAATTATAAAATACATTAATTGAACTCGTTATAGTTGCTAATCCAAATGTAATCTGTATTAGAAGAAGTACCGAAAATAGAAATCTCTTTTTTAATGCTATGAACGCACTTTTTATTCTCATCATTTTTACTCCTTTAATGCTTTAGCAGGTTCACTTTTAAGCACATAGACAAATGGTATAACAGAGAGGATAAAAGCTATTGAAAGTGAAAGAAATACACACATTACAATATGAGTAGGCTGTAAACTAACGCTATAGCTTGTAGAATCTATAATACTTTCACTCAAAGTGCTAAAAATCCATTGTATGCATATCGCACAGGCTGATGCGGTGATTGCACATAAAAATAATTGACTAAATATAAAAATAAAAAGATTTATATTACTTGCTCCCAAAGATTTCCTTAGCGAAAGACTTTTTTTCTTCGTATAAATCCAATAATAACTTACTATTATACTGGTAATTAAAGCTATACAAAAAAGCCTAAATGGAAAACTTAATAACTCTTTCACAGCTTTACTTGAGTTTTTTTCTTTCTCAAAATTCTCTTTTTCACTTATCACTTTGGCATTTATATCTTTATTGTTCTGGTTTATATGCTGTATGAAGGTGTTTATTTCCTTTATAGGGTTTTCGTTAGAACGAACGATCATTTGGAATGTATTTTCATTTTGGATCATTTTTTTCACTTCATCTGGCATATCATTTAAAGCAACGTAAATTTTAATATTATACTCATATCCAGTATTTGCTCCAGCTACACCTTTAACTGTATATTCCTTATTAAATAGTTTTATTGTTTCAGTATCCTTATAAATTTTCTTCCCGACTATTACACTATTTTCTTCATTTTGTTCCATCTGAGAACCTTTTAGCAAAGGTGGAGACCAATTTTTATTAAGGAGACCATTCATTGTTGCTCGGCCGATACCCGGAATAGTAATACGAATATCATTTGTAATAACACTAGCATTTTTAAAATCAGTCTCTACTAACGTCTGGAATTGTTTGAAATTTAATTCCTCTATATTAGTAAGTTGAACGGAATAGTAATAATTAAAATAACCATTTTTTCTATCATAAAATTTCTCATCATAATAATCTTTCGTCGACATTGCTATAAGTATCGGCCATATTGTCAATACAAACGCAATAAATAACATAATGAATATTGCTTTGTTTACCACTATTTCTTTTAATACTAGATTCATATATCCTCCTCATTTTAAAAACCGCGAAAAAGGTATTTATCCTTTTTCACGGTTTTTGTTGATTGTTATCTAATTACCATTTCCTTAGAGGTGTAGGCACTATCCCCTTTCATTATCCATTCATGACCCGAATAACCAGTGGTAATTGGCCCTCTGGATGAAACTTTAACGTTCACACGATCTGTAATTTTAGCATTATTCTTTTCTGCCTCTTTAGAAGACCCATCATCAAAGCTAGCCCTTACAGTCATCTTGTAAAAATGAGGTTCATTTGTTTGCGCAGTGTAGGCGTGTCCTGTAGCCTTTCCTCCGCTCCCTTCCCATTTCCCATAAGAATCCCAACTAATCGAAGCAAATGAAACGGAAGAAACCATACCTAATAAACAAGCAGTTAGCCCTGTAGTAGCTAAAGTTTTTTGAAGTAAGTTTTTCATATAAACTCAATCTCCCTTGTTTAAAATATTCACTTAAATATTTAAGTATTTTCAGGCCTTGTCCTCATTATACATAAAAAAAATAATCTCATATTAAAAAACCCTAATTTTTACATTTTTCACACAACCCTTACTTTGCTCTGAACTTTCCGTCATAAAAGAAAAAGATGGTATGAAACTCCCATTCACACCATCTTTTTGCTTCCGTTATTTATTTGATCCTGTATAAGGAAGAATGCATTTCACAATCAATTCCCATCTATCCCGTGCATTCGGCATAACTTCAGAAGCAATCACTACCACCCATTCCTTCTCCGGAATACAACAAATCACATTCCCACCATCGCCCATTGCACAGTATGAAAAGATTCCAGCCTCTTCTCGTAACCACCATAAGTAACCATATTGATTTTGGTTCATTTCTGTCGATTCTTTTATCCATGATTTTGATAGTATTTGTTTTCCATTATGAATACCTTCATTCAAATACAACTGTCCAAACTTAGCCATATCTCTAGCTGTTAACGTAAGTCCCCAGCCGCCTGTTGAAATACCATTTGGATCGTGAACCCATCCTTTCACACCTTGTCCAAATAGGTCATCGAATCCAAATGCCCTCATATTATAGTTTGAAATTTCTCTCATACCGAGTGGTTGAAATAAGTACTCATTTGCAAAGTCACGGGCACTTTTTCCTGTCGCGCTCGTTATGATTGCTGATAATAAATGAGCTCCTGCAGATGAATATTTAAAAGTCCCAATTTCTCCGCCTGCTCCTATCCTATTTAACGTATACTGTACCCAATCTCGTTGCGTACATAGCTCTTCTAACGGTTCCTGCCAGTCTACGAAAGGATGTGGAGCTGTCATTGTCAATAGATGTCGTACTGTTATTTCAGATGAATGAATGTTATATTCCGGGAAAAATTCTATTACTTTTTGATCAATACTTTGTATATACCCTTTATCTACACATATTCCAATCAACGCAGAAATTATCGTTTTTGTGACTGACGCTATATGAAATGCATCATCTGGACCATGATCATTATAATAATTTTCAAAAACAACATTACCCCTCTGCACTACTAACATACCATTAATATTTTTGTATTCTTCTTTTATAATCAGATCTAACTTTTCAGCAGTTTTCATTATCCATTCCCCTTTAACCCATGATTAAAAAGGTTCGATAGGTACATATATATCAACTATATGTTTATTTTCCGGGTGCTGCCTTGGGTCATTTTTATACACTTCAAAAGGATACGAATCTCTCGGTTTATATCCGCTATTTGGTAGCCACTCGCCGTATAAGAAATCCCATGCTCCTTTATATTCATCTTGGAATATTTCAAAATGACCTACCGCATACTTTCCAAAAGGTATTACCATTATTCCAATGTCGCTCGTTTCTACTGCGGACTCATTCGGAATTGTTATACATAAACTAGTTCTTAAATGATTGTCCTCAGTAAATTCATGATGATCGTGGTAAATGGTTAATACTTTCGTATCCTCAAATACATGACAGTTTTCCTCCGCTGCGTAACGAAATAATTTCTCAATCATTTTTGGAAAAGCCATCGTTAACCCTTCATATGTACCGATATGTCTTATGTATGCGGCGTGTATATCGTCCGCTGTTACAATTTCAACATTTCCTCGAACCTTCTTACACTCATTGTATGGAGAATTTCCGCTTACGTCTTTGCAATTCTTGCTATTGTCGTTTCGATATTGCGACGGACTTACTCCGTAATAATTTTTAAATGTGCGGGAGAAAACTGCTGAATCTGTAAAACCAAAATGGTAAGCGATATCCGTAATCGTCATATCTGTGCGATATGTAAGTAGATTCGTTGCCCTTTCTAACTTCAATCGGTTTACGTACCGTGATAATGGCTCGTCTACGATCCCCTTAAAAATCCGATGAAAATGAAACTTTGAAAATCCTGCTACATCCGCTAGCTCTTCAATTGAAAGTGGATCATCTATGTGTGATTCTATATAATCTTGCACTTTATAAATGCGTCGTAAGTACTCATTTCTACTTTGTTTACTCTCCATACTTTTATCTCCTCACAACAAAAAGGCTACCGTTAAGCTAGCCTACTTTTACACATTTTTTAAAAATAATACTCTACTACCGCCGTTCCCATCATAATTTATATGTACCGATACACCCTCTATCTCATCATCCCCGGCATCAATTCGAAAACCGATTTCTTGATGAAACTGTATCGACTTTTTGTTAATTGGTGAAGTAATTGCTTTTACAACTTTACGGTTATTTGCACGAGCGGTATCAAAGAAATAAGAATACAATGTCGATGCGATTCCTCTTCTTCTATACTTCGGATTGACACCGATAAAATGAACATATGCTTCATCTTTATATGTTTGTGAAAAAAATCCACATAAGAAACCTAACGTTTCGCCATCTTCTTCAATGATTGCTGTTATCCAAAAAGGAGACCGTTACTTTTTACCTGGTGGCGGTATGGAAGGTAATGAAACAAAAGAAGAATGTTTGCACCGTGAACTACTAGAGGAATTAGGATGGGCAATTAAAATTAATCAGTATATCGGTAATGCGTCTCGATATTTTTATGCAGAAAAGGAAGATACATATTATTTGAATAATGGATTCTTTTATATTGCGAACATGGTGCAGAAACAAACTGAAAACTGTGAGGATGATCATGTTTTACGATGGATGTCTCCATTACTTGCTGGTAAGCTTCTCATTCACGATCATCAAAAATGGGCGGTTGAACAAGCTCTTTTATTACAAAATAAAAAAGGAGCTCCTTTAATTTAGAATATAGGGTAAATAGTATAATAAAACAAAACCAGACCTTATATTTAGAGTTTTTGAGTTTGATTATATATAATCAAACTTTTTATTTGTATGGGATAGCACCACATACCCATCAAGCTAAAATTTCGTACGCTAAGGATATCCAATATAAAAAATCCCAATCTCTCAGTGATATACATAAGAAATTGGGATTTAATTATTTAACAATTGCACTCAACTGTTAAATAATATCTATTTTTTTCATACGCTTTACAAACCTATAACCTGTTATCTCGTAACCAAGGAATTTATATAGTTCGTGTGCCTTTATCCTCTGTTCACTTTTTCCACTTAGAAGATAAATAAAATTAGAACCCCTTTTCAAAGACCATTCTTCCACATATTTAATCAATGCTTTCGCAATACCTTGACCACGACATTCTTTCTTTGTAACTAGCGATGTTATTTGAATCTTTTCATCATTGTTTGTGTACGTTGTATGAATTGTTATTCCTATCATTCCTACTAAGTTATTATCATTTATTGCAACAAAGGTGTAGTAATTTGGATTGGATTCGATACGTTGCATTCTTACTTTCATTTCATCTAATGAACTGGGATAACCTAAATCTAGCATTAAATCTGTAAATTGTTTGATGTCATCAGAATTATATTTTCTTATCTCCACTAAGGAACCCCCCACATTTTTTCTCCAATTATATCATCTTTAATATTACAATATTTGTCTTAACGTACAGAATCCGCGTTCGTGACCCCTGTATGTAAAAATACATCCATTAAATCAATCTTTTACGAGATAATGGATGTATTTTTTTATTTTTCATTAAGAATTTTTTGTATGGCAGTTATATATCCTGCCTTATATACCTGAACATATCTCATATATAACCTCCTATACCTACATTTTGATTATTATATTACATATAATACCATAGATATTTAAATGTAACTGCAATAAAAAAGGCACTACATCATTAAAATGTAATACCTTTTTAGTAGTTTGATTATAAATATTTCACCCTAGATAACTATATGAAAGAGATCCTTTTTACTATTAACTGACTTTTTTCAAATTGAGAGCAGGCTTTTTGATTCCGCCTTTTTTTACAACATATAAGCCGATGAAGATAATAAGTCCGCCAACGAGTTGCATCATATTAATTTGCTCCCCTATTGTTACTGCCGCAAAGATAACTGCGAACAATGGTACGAGATACATATAAACCATTACTTTCGTTGAGCCTATTTGACTAATACCGACGTACCACATTGCTAGTCCGAAGATGGTCGCAAAGACGATTGAATATGCTAGTGATCCCCAGCTTGGCGTATCTACTGGCCACGTTAATGTGTTTATATTGAATAAACAGTATATAACGAGTGGTACAATTCCAATTAAAGTAGACCATGATGTAACTCTCATTGCGGAGTATTTTGTAATAAGAGGTTGCGCTAATATTGGATACCATCCCCACGCAATTGCTGCGACTAATCCAATTACATTTCCGAGCCACGCATATTCGTAAGTAGCTCCTCCTGTATGTCCTGTTAATAAAACGAATGCTGCACCAATAAACGCTATTATTGAACCTATTTGTACTTTCATCGAAAAACGTTCTTGTTTGTGCAATACTGCTAATATCCCTGTAAAAATAGGTGACATCGCAATTAATAATGAGGCGTTCGTTGCTGAAGTATATTTCACAGATAGCATAAACATCGTTTGATACATTGCCGTACCAACGATACCGACTGCTATTAATCGTAACCAATCTTTTCTTTCAATACGTAATGAGCGTTCCATTAAAAATGTAATAAGTAATAATACCGGAGATGCTACTAAAAATCGTAAACTATTAAATTGAATGGATGACATATATGCCACGCCATACTTTCCAATTGTATAATTTGCTCCCCATACTAATGCTACCGATACTAGGAGCCATTCCATTTGCCATCGTTTCATCCGAATCTCCCCTTCCATATTTAGCATAGTAAAATTGGCTGGATATATCACCGTCCAATTGGCTGTTTTTTTACCCAGCCAATTTGTTATACTGAATGTATATAAGAGATGCGGAGGCGTTTGTATGGAATGGAAGCTAGATAACGACAGTAAAATCCCTATTTACCAGCAAGTTGTTGACTTTATTGAAAAACGTATTACATACGGAGAACTTCCACCTGGTAGCTTCCTCCCTTCCGAACGAAAATTAGCTACGCAGTTAAATGTAAACCGAAGTACAGTAACGACTGCTTATAATGAACTACGCGCTATGGGAATTGTAGAAAGTACGACTGGTAAAGGTACACGTGTAAGTACACATATGTGGGGCGTTTCTCCAACATTAACGCCGAACTGGAGAAATTTCGTAGAAGGTGGTACGTTTTTACCAAACTTACCGTTACTTCGCCATATTCGGGCGGAAGTACAACAAAATGAGAACATCATTGATTTCGCAAACGGGGAGCTCGGTTGTAACCTCTATCCTCACGATCAACTACAAACGATTTTACGAGAACAACCGTTAACGCATTCATTAAGTTACGATCATCCGCAAGGCTATCTCCCGCTAAGACAAGCGGTCGTAAAATATATGAAGGAATATTTAAAAGTTGAAGCGACTGAACAATCCATTATGATTACATCCGGCGCACAGCAAGCACTTCACCTTATCGTTCAATGTTTATTAAATCCAGGTGATGCGGTTGCCTTCGAAAGTCCTTCACACTGTTATTCCTTACCATTATTCCAATCAGCAGGTATTCGTATTTTCCCGTTACCTGTCGATGAACACGGTATTAATCCAGATGATGTGCAAGAATTATATAGAAAACATCGTATTAAAATGATCTTTTTAAATCCAAATTTCCAAAATCCTACAGGAACGATGCTGCATCCAAACCGTAGAAAAAAATTGTTATCACTTTGTGCGGATTTACGAATTGCGATCGTTGAAGATGACCCGTCCAGTTTACTTACGTTAGAAAAGAAACAACCTTGCCCTACTTTAAAATCGATTGATGAAAACGGAACAGTCATTTATGTTCATTCCTTATCAAAAATGATTGCACCAGGATTACGAGTTGGCTGGCTTGTCGCCCCGCAGTCTGTGGTCGAACGATTATCAGATGCGCGTCACCAAATGGAATTAGGAATGAGTATTTTCCCGCAGTGGCTTATGCAACAATTTTTCGAAACTGTACCATTTCAGTCTCATATCGTACCGTTACGAAAACAACTAGCAGAAAAAAGAGACGTTATCGTTCGCGCCCTAAACGAGCAACTTCACGATAAAATCTCTTTTTCAAACCCGACCGGTGGTATATACATATGGGGAAAATTAAACGAACCGATAAACGAAAAACAACTTATTATGCAAAGTTTAAAACAAGAAATCGCCTTTATGCCGGGTAGTATTTTCGGTGCGAAAGATGGTTATATACGTTTATCTTATGGAAAAGTGAATATTGATCAAATTGAGGAAGGTATTTCTCGTTTGCGTGAGGCTATATTAGTTTGTGAAAAATAACTTTAATTAAAGCTTTCTCGTTTGACAAAAGAAAAATCTACCATTATCATCAACTCGAACCTATTTTTAGGAGTGATAAAAATGAAAATTTACGTTGATGCAGATGCTTGTCCTGTAAAAGATGTAATCATTTTAGAAGCTACGAATGTTGAAATCCCTGTAACCCTCGTTACGAGTTTTTCTCATTATTCTAATGCGGAGCAGCCAAAAGGTGTAGAAACAATTTATGTTGATTCTGGAGCAGATGCTGCTGATTACCGAATTATGCAGTTAGCAAAAAAAGAAGATTTAATCGTAACGCAAGATTACGGTCTTGCTTCACTCGCTTTAGCAAAAGGCTGTATCGTACTACATCATAAAGGCTATAAGTATACGAATGATAACATTGAACAATTGTTACAAACACGGTATTTAAGTGCAATGGTTCGAAAAAGTGGTAAACGTACAAAGGGACCGAAACCATTTACAGCAGAAGATAAAGAGAAATTTAGAGCGCTCTTTAAAAGTATGATTGCACTTTAAAAATGAACCGTCTATTTGCAAGGAAAACTTCGCAAAACAAAGAAGAGAATATCGAAATGAACATTCTCTTCTTGAGGTTTACCCTTTTAAAATGAAGGTAAATTATCTAAGTTATTTTCCTTTATTCCATCAGGTTCGCTACGTAAAATATCTCTACTATACTTATGAAATACGTCTACATGAGCTAACTTCCCTGATTTTGCTTCACTAAGAGCAGTCATATAATCTAACTCTCTCCCGCTACTTGTTTTAAACGCTATTAAATCACCATCATCATTTTTACGAACGGCAACAATTTGTTCTGCTCCTGAGTTGACTTCATGGTCTACTTCAAATTGCGCTTGCCCTTCTCCTTGATGTAAGTAATCATTGTAAACTTTTTCAAAGTCTTTTTTATCCATAACATTCACCTCCAACACATTTTATTAGTATGGTTGGGAGGTGTTGGTTTTATGTACCTTTTTATTACCTTAACGAGTCTTTACTACTCCAAATAAAGAATACAGGTCATTTTTTGTAGCCTAATACAAATCTATTTATAGTTCCTTCCCTTCTTAATTTAAGCTAAATTTAAGTGTTAATATTTTCCTGACAACTTTATAATTGATTATATCGAAACGAAATTTGAAATGGAGAATGGCTAAGATGAATATAGATATTAATCGTTTAACTGATATTTGTTTAGAGTATCAGCAATCTAGATTTTATGTTACTAGAATCCCTAAAGATTTCTTATCAATTGCCAAAAAACGTTTTTCTATACCAACGGATGATCAAATTATTGCTTTTTTAAGTTGTAATTTATTTGGATCAGGCAAGTATGGTGTTTACTTTACGAGTTCGGGTTTATACTGGAAAAATTGGTTATTAGGTAAAGGAAGTTTAAAATGGGATCAATTAATTGAAGTGCAACAAATTGAAATTGATAAAGATGGTTTCTTATCTTTTGATGCACAAAAAAGCTTCAATATTAACGGGAGTGATTATCCCCCACTGTTATTTAAAGAATTACTTATAGCTCTCACGAATTCATTACAAAATTCTAAACAACATAATATACATCCAATTTTAAAAATGGATGAGATAAAATCAATTTGCTCATTATTTGAAACGTACAATGAATTATTAGAACCAGATAACGGATTATTTGTAGACACTCATATTTCAGACAAAAAGTTAAAAGCAATTGAGGCACGATTTATCGTTCCAAAAGAAGAACAAATCATTGCTTTTTTAGATACATCTGTCCTTGGGAATATGGGGAAAGGATCTGATGGCATATTAATTTGTGAATCAGGTATATATTTTAGAGAAACCTTTGTACACTTATATTTCCCATGGCATGTCTTTAAAAATATCCCTATTACTTTAACTTCAGATGAATTTGAAATTGGGAAAGGAAACATGTTTCATCTTCAACATGCTAGAATGCCTAATCAAGATATTTTATTGTTCATCAAGAATTTAAAACAGTATGTGAATAGTTTATATGAAGAAAATCCACAATTACATATTTAATACATTTCTTATTACATACAAGCACATGTATAGTTAAGTCTAAAATTTCAATTCAACTAAAAAACCGATTATTTTTGTAGAGAGCCTACATGTATAATCGGTTTTTACTCTTATTCTTTTCTTATATTTCTCTTTTTTAATACCTACGCAAATCCTTCAAAGTCTCCAATATATCATCTGTAAAGGCTGTACTACCTTCTGTCTCTAAAGCTCTGAAATAAAAACTTCTTAGGAAAGTTCTAATATTTTGTACTAAAATAGCATGCTGTGGATGTCGGATGTCTTCAACCGTTGCTATGCTATGTAGCCAATTGCTCCACTCTTCTTCAGTTAAAAGATTTTGGTTACGTAACGACATAATTGGCGCTACTAATCTCTCATCTTCAAAGTGGATATATACGTAGTCATGTAAGCGAACCTTCTGGCGAACAGCAGCTAATATTGCATATGAAAACTCACGATTTTGTATTGTACGTGCTAACGCATCTAGTGCATCAGCCGCATGCGCCGTAGAGTGTGCCCAGCCTTTTCCTTCTACGTATCCTCTTACATCTTCTTCTAAATATACATATTCCAGCACTTGTTCAGCCACACTGTACAGTTGTTCTTCAGATAACAATGGTTCTCTTTCATGAACAGATAAAATAAGTGGTGGAATTAGTACGGAGAATGCACGTTTAAATACAGAGTCTGTGCCCTTTTCACCAATTTTATAAAATAAATAATCAGGACTAATTGTTTGTAACATTAATCCTCGTAACTCTTTTTGTCTAAATACATCATTTGTAATCCATGTGTGAAGCGTACTATAAATTAAATCATCACGTAATTCAGCATCAGGTGAACCGATATAATCTAACATCCACTGCGCATATGGATATGCATCTACGTCTTCTGGTACAGCATAATTATTATTTTTAATTTGTAGTAGTTCTTCTTTTAGTTCTAGTACTTCATTCATTATATTTCCTGTCCCCTTTTTACTTTATTTACATATTTTCGCCTTATCCCCTGTAATTGCCTATCCTTATATGAACTTGATTTAATTATATAAAATTTATCATGATAAATAAAAGGAAATACATTAGAACATCACAGTCTCTCACTTTATTTACATGCATTTCATGTCAGTTTAATTTATAAAATAAAGGATGTTTTTTCTTTTGTATTCAAACGTAGTTACAATCAAAGGTTGCATCATTTTAGAACTTGCTTAATAAATTCTGTTTTAGCTTTTGTGTAGGCTTCTCTATCTTGGTTAAATCTTTTAGCTAAATCTTGTTTAAGATTTGAATACTCATAAACTAATTGTGGATTTTCTCGTAAGCGGTTACGAAATAATAGTTGATGCTCCCATCGCTCAGTTCCTTTAACCATTAAATGCAGGTGTGCTACACGCCTATTATTCTTAACTTTCACAAAGAACCTTCTCCAAGGTCTTTCATCTAATTCTGGGCTTACATAATGCCAATTATATATGGCCAATTCCGCTGAAATATGTAGTACTCTATCAAATGAGTCTATTTCAGCCATTAAATCAATGATAGGCTTTGCAGGTAAACCAGGTATGGATGTACTTCCTATATGTATTACTTTGCTTATACCGAGAGGAGCAAGCAGTTCATATAATTGCTGCTCTTCACATCGGCCTTTATCTTGCCAATCAGGATTTGCATTAACTATCTCTACTGATTCATTCGCCCATACAGGCCAATCGCTCGGATTCTCTTTTTTATCCATCCAAAGCATCCCCTTTCACGAATTTTTTGCTTTATAAACAATATTAAATTTCTTTAAACACAATTACTGGATCATCAAAGTTATTATTCCGAAATATAACATCCGCACAACTTTTCGGATTATGCTCATCTATATACACCTTACAGGCAGCATGATATCTGTTTAAAAACATTTTCTTTGCTTCTTCATAACTTCCAAAAGCCTCAGTCTCGCGCTTTGCACCACGTTTTCTCCTAATCTCAAAATCTGTATCTACAAAGATTTTGTAATCAAATAAATACTCAACGTCTTTTTTCAATAGAAACGTTCCATCTACTATTAATATCATATTTTGCGTGGCCACTAGTGGCTTATTATGTACAGGCATATCCGTTATTAAGTTATGAGAAATCGTTTCATACTGTAAATTCCCGTTAAGCCCTAAAGGCTTTAATAATCTTTCTTTAAAAGCTGTATAATCGTGTGCATCTTCGTAATACCCTTTTGCAGATTCTTTTCCTTTTGCATAGCGAACCGCTCTCGGATTATGAAAATCATCAATGCTGGCGCGTGTTACTGGTAATCTTCGTTTTTTTATTTCTTCAGCTAGTTCGTTTGCAAATGTTGTTTTTCCTGAAGCTGTAATACCACTTACTCCAACTCTTATTGGATGTGTTAAATTTAATTTTAAAATATAATCTGCAATTTCTTTGATTCGTTTTTTTCGGTTCATGATATTGCCTCCACACAATTGGTTTACATAATATAATTATGAGTGATAATTTATGTCACTATTTGTCGGCAAGTCGATATATCGAAAAAATCGTTGATATATTATGATTGGCTTACTTTCCCTTAAACCCTCGATACAATGCAGTCCGTAATTCTTGTTTGTATTCTTCAATTTCTGGCATATCGAGTTCTTCTGCTAGTCTGATGGCTAGTTCAATATCATATGGTACACGTACGAGTTGAATAGAAAAGCTCGCTGCTTCTTTTTCATTATAAGTTCCTTCAAATATTAAATAGGAAGCTTGTGTAATTTCAAGTGGGTTTCCTACACTACCAGTATTACATAACGTTTTCCCTCTGAAATTTTGAACGAATGCTTGGTGAACGTCACCGTAGCAAACGACATCTGGTTTTCTTTCTCCTTCTATATTCTCTGTGAGCTCACTATTTTCGAACATACTAATACGCTCTTCTCTTGAGGCATGTGGCTGAATTCTTTCATATAAACTTCTCGGTGAAGCGTGGAACATACGAATCAGTTTGCCGCTCATAAAAAATTCGATTGAAAATGGTAAGCTTCTTAAATAATCATTTTGTTCCTCCGATAGTTGTTTTTGATGCCATTTTAATGCCTCAAATTCAGTCGGCTTTGTAATGAAATCATCCCAGTTCCCCATTACAACTCCTTCACATTCTTTACGAATGATTTCAATTACTTCACTAGAATGAGGACCTTTTCCGACTAAATCTCCAAGACAAATAATGCGCTCGATTCCTCTTAATTCAATATCTTGCAGTACAGATTCTAATGCCGGAATATTACCATGTATATCTGAAATTACCGCTATTTTATCCAAATGAATCCCTCCATTACTTATAGTTTATTATATCCTCATGTTGTGATTGATACCATTTTGGAGTATAGGTTGAAAAATGATTATGATCTTCTAAAATTCCGTTCAATCTTTCCTTCATATCATCTACTAAATGTGGTGTGCTTCGGTTTGTCCATACGATATCAGCTGGGAATGTCATTGCTGCATATAATGAGTACAGTTGCCAAAAATGAAGCGATGGTTCACCTCCGCAATAACCGTGAACTTGTCCAACCGCAAATGGTTTACTTATTCTTGTAGTAAAAATCGCTACGTTATAAAAATCATGTATTGGATCGCCAAAATCATATCCACCAAAATCGATAACAATAAACTCCTTATTATGAATCATACTATTTGCTGGATGGAAGTCATCGTGCAAAAAGGTAATAGGGCGATTTTTCAATAATTGTTTATGCTCCCCTACAAATCTTAATACTGGCTTCAAATCAAGGAAGTCTATTTCATAGTTTGCTAACGCATCTACGTATCTTTCGTATTTATTCCATCGAACCGTTTCCCATCTATTACTTGCACTTTCTCTTTCAATTGAGTGAATCCGCTTTAACACTTCCCCTGCTTTTCTTCCTGCATGATACTGTTCTTCCACCGTTAGCTTACTTAAGCTTTCTTCACCATTTACACCTTGGACCCATTCAAATACTTGAACACATTTATTTAATTCCTCAAGTTTTATGAAATGAATTAACTTGGGCGTTGGAATATGTAATAACTCTAATTGTTTCATATACGTATATTCTTCTTGTTTACGTTCAAAATGAACAGCATCACATACTTTCACAAAATAAGTTTCTTCGTTCTTTAATTCAACTTTATATTTTTCTTCATGTGAAAAACCTTTTGAAATAGCTGTACACTTTTCAATACGAGGCCATTCTAGTTTTCTCTCTATCTCTCTAAGCATTTCCTTCACAACGTTCACCTCTATCAATATATGTACAAACTACGTAACACTTCATACTCTCGTTTATTTTCACCTTTAAATTCTACTGCAAATGGATATTCACCATGATTCTTCAACCGTTCTAGTACTAACCCTTCTCCTACTGGTTCACAAAACCGCACATGAACATCACCAAATGATACGCTTTGACACTCCGCATTCCATTCTTCATTTTTCACGACCTGGTTTGCAGTTAGCTCCATTACTTCCTTCCACTTCCGTACTGTTTCTCGAACATTTTCCACTGCGTAATGAATCGTTTCAATTTGTTGTACTTTGTTTTTATGTTCAGTAATCGTTCCTATGTTACGTAAATCGTTTCTTCTTTCTTCGTCCGTTTCATTCCACTGTATAAAGAAGGGTAATTTTGGTCCGTTCTCTTCTTGCTTTACAAATAACATTTTCCATTCTAAAAGGCGGCCATCTTTCCTCATTCGTTTCCCTTCAAATGGCCCTATCGTATGCAATTCGTGTTTACTAAACTTAACTGCTAGTTCTTCAATCGCATCTGTTCGAATTGCGATTTGTAGCATTCCTTCTCCGTCTTGTAATTTCACCACTGTTTCTTGTACTAATGGATTTTCTGCTTTCTTCGCTTTATCTTCATGCTGCACTGCTAAAAATTCGATATATGATAAATCAAAATAACATAAACTATTCCAAGTACCCCAAGTAATATGCTCTCCGCCTATTGCAGTATGAAATCCACGCTCCTGCATTTGTTTTGCTGCTTCCTCCGGCGTTCCATGTACCGCGTGCACGAGATGATCGAATCGTAACATGTCTTTCTCCCCTTTCTCTCCATCCTTTTATTGTATATTTTATTTTTCTTTCGTTCAATTCAAAAAACTTTAAAACCTAGTTGATTTATACGATTAATATGTATTATAATGAAACAAATTTAATTATTGCTGATTGGAAAAACCAAAGGCACTTTTCTCATACGGGAAAAGTGCCTTTTTCATTTATTATTACAGGGGGATTATTTATGCAGAAATTAATTGTCTTTGCTATTATTGGATTTTTCGCTCAATTGATTGATGGGGCACTTGGAATGGCGTATGGGGTAACATCTACCTCACTATTATTAATGTTTGGTATCGCACCGGCTGTTGCTTCCGCATCTGTTCATTTAGCTGAAGTCGTTACAACCGCCGCTTCTGGTGCATCTCACATCAGATTTGGAAACGTTGATAAATATACCGTTTCCAGACTTACTTTACCAGGAGCAATTGGCGCATTTATTGGGGCATGTTTTTTAAGCAATTTACCTGGCGATGTAATTAAACCGTACATTTCCGTATTTTTATTTACTTTAGGGGTTTATATTTTATTGCGATTCCTCATTCAAAAACAAATTGTCACTTCAAAAAAACGTATGTCTGCAAAACAACTTGTTCCGCTTGGTTTATTTGCTGGATTCGTTGATTCAACTGGTGGTGGTGGCTGGGGCCCGATTACGACACCTGTGCTTTTGGCAAGAGGAAATGAAGCTAGAAAAGTTATCGGATCTGTAGATACGAGTGAGTTTCCTGTTTCACTTGCTGCAACAATTGGTTTTTTCATTTCACTTGGCTGGGAACAAGTGAGTTGGGTTTGGGTATTTTCTCTCATGCTCGGTGGTATCGTTGCGGCACCAATCGCTGCATGGCTAGTACGCATCGTTCCTTCTCATTTACTTGGCGTATTAGTTGGTGGCCTTATTATCTTTACAAACATTCGTACACTACTTACTACATTTAAAGTGGATCCAACTATTATTTCACTTTCTTACGTGGCAGTTGGTCTTGTCGTTATTATTTCTATTTTCATTGCTATTCGCAATCATTCCAAGCGCTCTAACGCATCGACAACCGGATATCCGAATGATCAAAAACAAATGCTACCATAACGATAAAAATACCGCCCGATATACTTCGAGCGGTATTTTTTATTTTTCTATTTGCCAGTTAATCATCGTTTTTGTAGTGCCCATTCTCTTCATATGTAATTTCTCTAATACACGAATCGAGCTATCATTTTCAAGAAGTGTCTCTGCAATAATCGTTTCTACCTCTCCTGTTTGAAAAGCCCAATTTATTAATTCTCTTACAGCTTCTGTCGCATACCCTTTATTCCAATATTTCTCAATAAATCCGTAACCAATTTCTACTGCATGTTCCTCATTTGGTTTCCCTTTAAACCCTATATCACCTAGAACGATGTCATCTTCTTTTCGAATGACATACCACGCCCCCCAAGGTAATACATCCTTATTTTGTTTTACATTTTCTACATGCCCTACAATATGCGGACCACTGTTATATCCTTGCTCGTTAGCAACTTGCATACTCTCTTCTGTACACGGTACTATATAGAGTCTTTCTGTTTCCAATTTCATATTGATTTCCTCTTTTCAATTAAACAATACCTCAATTTTATCAGAAACAAAAAGAATATTCATTCTATTTATTAGGTTTATACTTATTCTTTGAAACGAATTTAAGGAATAATCCTCTTTTGATAGTTATGTCGAATTATATTTTCTGAATTTTCTTTTAATTTTAAAGGGTTTTTCAATATTTTTTGCGAAACATTTGTATAACAATTTTTTCTTTGCTTATTGCTACATAATAGTAGGTTCGGGTGGAGTTTTGCAAGCGTTTCCTATACAATAACCGATATTTTTTGACTTTTCCTAACAAAATATCTTGCAATATATTCAGAAAGTCATTACAATTGCCATATATTAAAAATCTTAGCAATATATCAAATCCTCATCTATCCGATGAGGTAGAGGTTGCGACTTTTATGAGTAAAACGGACGAGACACAGAGAATGTCCCCAACTCCGTTTGAAAGGAAAGGTTGCCGAAGTTTATATTTCTTCTCTGGAAATATGAGCTGGGGCTGTCTCCGAAAGGAACAGAACTGTCACGTTTACAAAATTACCGTGTAAACGTGGGGTGCTATCTTAACGGAAGGGTATGATGGGGTGGTTATTTGTGAAACGTTCCGCCAAATTCCTTTGGCGGTTTTTTGTATTTTTCTCCCCCGTTCCTTCCTATCTTACAAGAAAAGGAGTGTTGAACATGAATAGCGCAACGAATCAAACTACCTCTGAAACACAAACTACAAAAGGAAAAGGTGAATTAAAACGTAGTTTAAAATCAAGACACCTTACGATGATTTCTCTCGGTGGTACAATTGGTACCGGATTATTTCTTGCCAGCGGTGGTGTCATCCATACAGCTGGACCTGGTGGCGCATTAGTTGCATACGCCGCAATTGGAATTATGGTTTACTTTTTAATGACAAGCTTAGCTGAACTTGCGGCTTACATGCCTGTTACCGGATCTTTTAGCACGTATGCAACAAAATTTGTTGATCCGTCCCTTGGCTTTGCACTTGGATGGAACTATTGGTATAACTGGGCCATTACAATTGCTGCTGAACTCGCGGCTGTAACATTAATTATGAAATTTTGGTTCCCAGATACCCCTTCTCTCATTTGGAGCGGATTATGTTTAGCTATTATTTTCCTTTTAAACTATTTATCTGTTAAAGGGTTTGGTGAATCTGAATATTGGTTTGCGCTTATTAAAGTAGTTACTATTATTATCTTTTTAATTGTCGGCTTTATGATGATTTTCGGAATTATGGGCGGCGAATCTGTTGGCTTTAAAAACTTCACTGTTGCAGATGCACCATTTAACGGCGGCATCATGGCAATTATCGGTGTATTTATGGCTGCTGGGTTCTCATTCCAAGGTACTGAATTATTAGGTGTAGCTGCTGGTGAAACTGCTGATCCAGAGCGTAACATTCCGAAAGCAATTCGTTCAATCTTTTGGCGTATTCTTTTATTCTATATTCTTGCGATTCTCGTTATCGGTTTATTAATTCCTTATACGACTGAAAGCCTTGCTGCAAGTGATGTAACAGTAAGTCCATTTACACTTATTTTTGAAAAAGCAGGTGTTGCTTTTGCTGCTTCTGTTATGAACGCTGTTATTTTAACTGCAGTACTATCTGCTGGTAACTCTGGTATGTATGCATCAACTCGTATGCTTTGGGATTTAGCTCGCCAAGGTAAAGCACCAAAATTCTTAGGCAAATTAGACAGCCGTGGTGTACCTGTTAACGCATTAATCGTAACGTCGATTGTCGGTAGTATCGCTTTCATTGCTTCCTTATTCGGTGACGGTGTTGTATACATTTGGTTATTAAACGCTTCTGGAATGTCTGGCTTTATCGCATGGGTCGGAATCGCAATTAGTCATTACCGTTTCCGTAAAGCATATATCGCACAAGGTAAGGATTTAAAAGACTTACCATATAGAGCAAAATGGTTCCCGTTCGGTCCAATCTTCGCATTTGCACTTTGTGTCATCGTAATTTTAGGTCAAAACTATGGCGCATTTATGGGCGAAGCAATCGATTGGAACGGTGTACTCGTTTCTTACATCGGTTTACCACTCTTCTTAGTACTATGGTTGGGTTATAAATTTACGAAGAAAACGAAAGTTATTCCGCTTGATAAATGTGAACTAAAATAAAGTGAAACGAGCAAACAAATTTGTTTGCTCGTTTTTTATTCCAATGCTTCTCCCTTCCCTATTGCTCCTGTTTTTGCAATAATAAAGGAAATATAAATAAAGGTTGGGATACGATGAACATTCGCATTACTGATGAAGCAAAAGCAGCTATACATAGATTAGAACGTGAAGACAAAAAGATTATTCGCATTAGAGGGACAATGACAAACTCTTGTAGTATTTTCGTTGATGTGGATTTAATTTGGGATACATATAATGCAGATGACGTTGTATATGAAGATGCTGATTTTACCGTACAAATGGATTCATTTACGAAAGACTACACTGGTGATACGGTGAAACTTGATTATAAGACGACTGGTTTTAGTATTACGACTCCGAGTGAGACTTTAGTTTATGGACTGTCGATTAAAAAATAAAAATTGTTTTTAACTGATCAATGAGGTGAAAACATGGGTAAATATGTTCCGTTAAAATTTTTATTTAATGAAGAATTAGCAGAAAGTATGGCTGATTCTATTTGTAAACACGATCCTAATTTTCCGAAAAGAAACTTCGTATCTTCCGTAACATGTAAAGTTGAAAATTTAGAGTTAAAGCAGCGTATAGAAGTAATAGCAGATGAATTACATACTGCATTACAAAAAGATTTTAATGCAGCAATACATATTTTACTGAACACATTGGGACCAGAAAATACAACAGAAGTAGGTACATTTACAAACGGATATATGTACATGCCTATTGCAAAATACGTTGAAAAATATGGGCTTAACGATTTTGAAACCTCATGTAACGCCATGTATGAAATAACAAAAAGGAATACTGCTGAATATGCCATTCGGCCTTTTCTCGAAACATACCATGAAGACACACTACACATATTACAACAGTGGATTCATGACGAAAACAGCCACATTAGAAGATTAGTTTCCGAAGGTACAAGACCAAGACTTCCTTGGGCTAAAAAAATAGGAGCTCTGAAGGATGACTTTAAGAACAATTTACAGCTTCTTGAACCATTAATGAATGATCCTTCTAAATATGTCCAAAAATCAGTAGCCAATCATATTAACGATATTACGAAAGAAGATAAAGAACTCGTTTTTCAATGGTTGCAGCAATTACGTGATAAACAGCATCCGGTTAACCCTTGGATTATAAAACATGGGTTAAGAACGGTGATTAAAAGTGGTACTTTACCAAAAGATTTTTCTTTTTAAGTATTTTAAACAAAACCGCTTATGCTTCAAAAATGAAGTATAAGCGGTTTTCTCTTTCAAACACTATCCTTGCCTTAACATATTTTGAAACATTTCCGGCTTATTTCGTTCAAAGCTTTCTATAAGTTCTTTCCCAAATATCGTTATACTCTTCTCCCAAGGGTGGCCTAAATACCCCCACTTAAAGTCCTTCTGAATAAAGAAGTAGTAATCTCCATTCGGAAATACGGGTATAATCCACTCATCAAATTCATTTCTTTCAAACTCTAAATGCGGATTCACCCAATAACACTCATGTTGCCAATCCAGTGCCATGATATATTCATTTGATGCTGTAATTTCTTGAAAAGCTTGTAACGCTTTACTTTCCAGATCATCGAATACATTTAAATCTATCGACTCCCCCAAATAATCAGAAATATTATATATAATAAAAGGACTTGGCACCTTAAAAGATGGAAATGTAGAATCACTTGGTGAAAACTCAAGTTCACTATATATCTTGTTCCAAATTTGATCGTCCTCTTTGTCTGTAAACTCCATCCAGTTTTCCATTAAACAACTATCTTCCCTTATAACTTCAAAGGATTTCCACTCGATTATCCCGAATATACAAATAACTATTCTAACAAGGAGCGAATTTATATGAATCTATTCGAACATGAAACGTAAAACCGTTCCACTTTAATAAGAGGTCCTCCTTTTTTCTTTTCTCATCATATCATTTACTTACAAAATAGGAGGATACAATTATGAAACGTGATCCATTATTTTTAACTTTATTAGAAAGTGCTAATACAAATTTTAGCGGTTGGGATTTTTCTTTTATTTCAGAAACGGGTCGAATGAAGAGTAAGCCTTTATCGTGGTCATATGGCAGTACAGCTTTTCAACTTATGCGGCATGCAGAATCAATGCTCGATATGGGCACTGGCGGCGGAGAGTTTTTATCTATGTTACAACCGTACCCATCAACTATTTTTGCGACTGAGGGCTATGCTCCAAACGTGCCAATTGCTCGGAAGAAATTAGAACCTTTAGGGGTTACAGTTATAGAGGTAACGAATGATACTGCTTTACCATTTCAGGATGGTCAGTTTAATTTAATCATAAATCAACATGAATCATATGCTGCCTCTGAGGTAAACAGACTCCTTTCTCCAAATGGAATTTTCCTTACCCAACAAGTTGGTGGTCTCGATTGTGCGGAACTAAATGAACAGTTTAGCGCACCGTTAAATAACGAATTTGCAAGTTGGTCGCTTGAAACGGCATGTAGTGAGTTAAAGGAAAATGGATTTACTATTTTAGAAGAAAAAGAAGCGTTCCCTTTTCAACGCTTTTACGACATTGGCGCTATCGTCTATTATTTAAAAGCGATTCCGTGGCAAATTCCTGATTTTACTGTCGAAGGTTACTATGAGAAATTATATCGTATACATGAAATTATCTTACAAAAAGGTTATTTTGATGTGAAGCAACATCGGTTTATGATTAAGGCGATTCGCAGTTAATCATGGAGCATATGAAAAAGAGATGGATCTACCATCTCTTTTTTTATTTCCACTCAATATTTTCTATATTTAAACACTTCGTTTCACAGTAATAGCCTTTGCCACCAACATAAACTTTTTCTATTTTATTCTCGCTATTGGTTGCTAATTTAACTAATATTTCGGAAGGCGAGTGTAAAGAATAACCTTGTTCAAATACATAAACTTCTTTTTGTAAGTAGTGCTGTTCATAAAGGTAGCAAGCTAATGCACCATTTGAAGTTCCAGTCGCTGCTTCTTCATTAATGTCGTATAGTGGAGCAAAGTTTCTGCATATTATTCTATTGTCATTAAAAGTATATAGATGCATCCCAACAACATTATAATACTTGCTGATTTCTTTAATTTTTTCAAAATTAGGTTGCATTGTATGTAATTGTGTTTCGCTTTTTATAGGAATTAAAATATCTTTTAAGCCCGTGGAGACAATTTGAATTGGGTATGTATTGTCTATATCTTTCATGTCAAAGCAGTCGATAAACTCATTTGGAGATATAACATCATAGAATATCGGTTCGTTTTGTTCCATGAATATGATGTCATCTTTTATGGTAATAGTAAGAACACCGCTGTTCGTTTCAATCGTATAGCGATTCTTGAAAAGTTTATTTACATGCATCAGTATCGTGAAAGAGCCAATTGTGGCATGCCCACATAAATCAACTTCCTCTTTTGGTGTAAAATACTCAATTTTATAATCAGCAATTTCAGATTCTGATATAAATGCGGTTTCCGCATAACCCATTTGTTTGGCTATTGCCATTTTTTGAGTTGTGGTCAATGTATTCTCCATAAATACCACTCCTGCTTTATTTCCGCCTTTATGATCCTTGCTAAATGCACTTGCAACATAAACAGATATTTTCATAAGATACCTTCCTCCCCTATAATAAATTGTAGCATAGAACGTACTACGTATATATATTGTTGGATAAATTAGCCATAAAGCAAGAGACAAACTATTTTTTAGTATCTGAACTCTCTAAAAAATAGTTTGTCTAGAGCCTGAGAGTTGGATCTATCAACTCTTTTTTCCCGTTTATTTTTAAAAATTTTGTGGTGGCTTCTAGATTGTTAAGTACGTTCACGTCTCGCAATCGCATCAGCTAATGTAATAAGTTGCTTGCGCGTTATCTTTCCAGCTAACTTTTTCCATTTCTTTTGTAATAATCATACCTTCTATTGCTAGAGTCGCTTTAGCTGCCTCGAAAGCTTTATTCAGTTCTTCTTCACTTTTGAATGCCGTAATTTAAGTTATCTCCTTCACATCATTTTCATTTCCTTTTCTAATGAAGCAAATTGTGTACTTATACATACGTTCCTTTTCCCCTCATCTACATATTTAAATTGCATTTTGATTAGACCTTGCTGAATTAAGTTTTTTATTATACAAAAAATTGGTTTTTAATGAGGTATTTTGCTCATTTTTATTAAAAAACATTCTCCTTATAATTATATTTCACATAATATATTGTACAACTTTCGTTTCAGAAAGGAGTGTTCAAAATCGATAACATAAGTAGCGAATTTTTAAAACAATATTACGATAGTCGAGTCTGGTTATATGATACACATTGGCTTGGGGTCCCCATTCTCAAACTTCCCACTGATCTTTTTTTGTATCAAGAAATTATTTACGAATTAAAACCCGATTTAATTATTGAATGTGGTACTTGTTATGGTGGTAGTGCGTTGTATTTAGCTTCTATATTAGATCTAATTGGAAAAGGTCACGTTCTTACTATTGATATATTCCCACAACCAAATCGTCCATCTCATGACCGAATTACGTATTTAACAGCTTCTTCTGTTTCTGTACAGGCCGTCCAAACAATATTAAATATGCGCAAACCTGATGATGTGATTTTAGTTATTTTAGATTCAGATCATAGTAAAGAGCATGTCGCAAAAGAACTTTTACTTTATAAATCTATCGTTACTACTGGTAGTTATATTATTGTAGAGGATACATCTATTAATGGAAATCCTGTTTCTCCCGATTGGGGCCCTGGCCCGATGGAAGCTGTTGAAGAGTTTTTAACTAAAAATAACAATTTTATAATCGATGAATCTAAGCATAAGTTTTTCATTTCATTTAATCCAAAAGGTTTTTTAAAGAAGATAAAATGAAACTTTAATAAGTGGGGTTTTGTATAACCCCACTTATTCTATGATCTTCATTTTTGAAAAAGGATAATATACAAATTCCACTTTGCCTATTATGTTATCTTCTTCAATATATCCTAAGCCATTTCGACTATCTCTACTAAGTTCACGATTATCTCCCATTACAAATAACTTATTTGGCGGGATTTTTGTCTTTTGAAAGTTGTAAAACACTTGCGTATTATTGAATAAATCTTTATTTGTATACGGTTCTTCTTGCTTTTTATCATTCACATATACTGATCCATTCGTTATGTTAATTACGTCTCCAGGAAGTCCTATTACTCGTTTTACATAATATTTCGACTCATCCTCTTCCTTTATAATGACAATTTCTCCGTGCTCTAGATTAGAAAAATGTACTGCTGCTTTATTTACAAATACGTAGTCTTCTTCATATAAAGTTGGTTGCATCGATTTCCCTTCCACTTTACATAAAGTAAAAGAATGATAGGCTACTACCAAAACAAACACGAAGAGTATGTATTTCCCCCAGCCTCTTTTCATCTCCTGCTTCATATCCATTCCCACCTTATTTAAACGCTTTTTAACTCAAAAAATAGATCACTGCACAATAATTCTCCATGCAGTGATACTATTTTTACTGGGCCTTGTTCTGTTGTTCTACTGGGACTGGATTTCCAACCGTTCTTTTCGCTTTCAATTCAAAATACGCATCCAAAATCTCTTTACCAATCGCGGAATTAATTCCTGATTTGTCATCATTCACCCAAGGTACAACAACTGAAAAAGCAACTTCCGGATCTGCATCATATGGTGCATAACCGGCAAGAGTTAAATTATAACATTTTTTTCGGTTATAGTTTTCATCTCTTCCAATATCACTTTCTCCACCATATACAGTTTCAGCTGTTCCTGTTTTTCCAGCTGGTTTATACGGTAATCCTTTAAACGTTGCAGTACCTGTCCCGTCAGTTTCTTGAAAAACTCTTCTAAATCCTTCTTTTACATGATTAATATATGAAGTGTCCATATCCACTCGATTTAAAATAACTGGTTCAATAGACCGAACAACTTTTCCAACATCCTCTGGTTTATGTGGTTGCTCTCTCACTTCTTGTACAATTTGTGGTTTCATTCGGTAACCGCCGTTTGCAATTGTTGAAATATATTGAGCAAGCTGTAGCGGCGTATATGTATCATACTGTCCAATCGCATAATCAAGTAAAAAACCAGGTATGTCATCCGTTCTACCCATTTGACCAATCGATTCATTCGGCAAGTCAATACCTGTTGGTACACCTAAGCCAAACTGTCTAAAGTAGTAACGCATTTTATTAAATGTCTCTTTTTTAATGTCTAACGGATTGTTTGGCACATAATTTATACCTGCCATTTTTAATGCTGTATTAAACATATAAACGTTTGATGAAACTTGTAAAGCTCTTAAATCATCAATGTCACCAAAGTCTTTCCACGATTTCTTTGGCTTAACACTTCCTTTAAAATACATTGGTGCATCAAAGAAATGCGTATACGGCTTAATTGTTTCAGTTTGATATCCGGCTAATAACGTAGCCCCTTTCACAGTTGACCCTAACTCATAAGAACTTGTCATCGTTCCTAAAGCAAAGTCTTCTATTTGCATGCCGCCATCTTTATTTACAATTTTCTTTCCACCCATTGATAATATTTGCCCATTTTTCGGGTTCATCATTACAACGAACGCACGATCCATCATTGGCTCTGCCGAATGAAATGCTCGTAAATTCTTTTCAAGACTTTCCTCTACTTTTTTCTGTAACTCCATATCCACTGTTAACATTAAATTATTTCCACTTTTTCCTTCAGTCACTTTTTCTGTCCGAATAATATTTCCTGCTTTATCCGTAATATTTTTAGACTGTTCCTTCGTTCCATGTAATGCATCTTCGTACTGTTTCTCAATATAACTCTTACCAATGCGATCATTTCGGTTATAATCACGCACTAAATAATAATCTAACTGTTCTCTCGGCAAACCCTCATTTTCAGTAGAAACGCTACCAAGGATAGAACGAAGTATTTTATCATTTGGGTATTCACGTTCCCAATCCACTGTCGTATCCACTCCTGGCAAAATTGCCAATCTTTCACTTACGATTGCATATTCATTTTGACTTACATCTTTTTTAACAATTTGCGGCGTCATTTTATATCCTGCATTCATCCTACTTTTAATTGCTAGTACTTCTAGATCCTCTTTTGATAGTTCGCTTAATTCTTCTTGCGTAATTCTTTCACGGCGCAACTCTTCAACTTTTTTATCTAATTCTTTCCCCTCTATCTCTTGCTTCCTAAATGTACTCTCATCTTCTTTCGTTACTTTTTCTGCTGCTCGTTTTTCATTTAACTGCATCCAAAAATCTTTTTTATCTGTTTCTGTTAATTTAGCTATATCTTCTGGCGACATTTCTATTAGCTGAGCTAACTGTCTCGCTACTTGTAAAACTTCTTTCGAATCTACTCCTTTCATTTTCGTATATGTAACGGTTCGTAGTGGTTTATTATTTACAATCACTTGACCTTGCCGATCAAACATTTTCCCTCTAGGAACAGGAGTGCTTACCGTTACATCTTCCTTTTTGTTCACTTCATTTCTATACGTTTCTCCATCAATGATTTGTACTTTACCTAATTGAATTATAATAGCTGAAAATAAAAGAAAGACGATAAAAAATAGTACATTTAATCGAAATGGAATGTGGGTCTTTTTCTTTTTCGATTGTTTCTTCTGCTCCTTTTTCTGTCTCATTTCGCTCCCTCGCTTCATTCTATTAACATTTCTACACAGAACCATTATGTATCAAATTTATTTATATGATATATATAGAATTTTATATTAATTACTAAAGAAATAAAAGATTTAATTTTCAGTATTTTAATTTTATACCCTATTTATTACCATTCCCTTATTAAGAAATAACATGAATGTTATTCTAAAAGAAAGAGTGTATACAATTGTTTTTTCATACCATTCATTTACATTTCTTTGTATACTAACAATAAAAGACACCACTAAGGAGAAAATGAAATGACAGATTCATTTACAATACATACTAATACGTCATATTGTTTAAACTTTATGATTTATATTCAAAATATTTATCTCAACCAAAAAGAGAATAAAGAAAATTTGCGGTTTCCTTACATAGCAAAACAAGTAAATTTTTCTACTGACTTTGAAGATAATTTCAAAGAATTATGGCATACACTCCGTAAACAAATTGCTAATGAGAGATATGATTTACAGATTTTTTATGAGGAAAACCATATCTTTTATGAGAAGCTCTTTGACACTCAATTATGTAATGAGGACTCCTTTCAAGAGTTAGTATGTAGTTTTAAAGTATGGTGGACTAGCATAGCAGGTCAGCTTTCATTAGAACATTCTGTAAGTGAGTATAGTGAGCAACTTTATAATGATTTGGTTTTATACGTAAAGCAACACCAAATAGAGCCTTTACAACATCTACATATTAGCTTACTTTATGACGACTGTGTATTCGTTAAAGGTAATACTACTTCTTACTCTGCTATTTTACCTACGAAACGCTTTTTTATTAATTATAGAGATGTGGTTACTACATTATCGAAGTGCTTTAAACTGTGATTATCCAAATAAAAAACTGAGGTGGATACCTCAGTTTTTTCGATAACTTATTTCATTGAGGCTAACCCTTCAACAAACTCACCAATCTTATTTTGAAAAACAAAATCAAAGTTATATTCTTGTCCTGTTAACTCTTCATTTACTAAAATTGTCGTTGCCCCTATCTCCCTCTTTGCGATTTCCGGGAATGAAGCGACAGGTTGTACTTTTAATGACGTTCCCATAACGATAAGCACATCTGTTTCATATAAACGTTGTATCGCATTTTGATATTGCGGCAATGTATCTCCGTATAAAACAACGTCTGGATTTAAAATGAAATTACACTTCTCGCAGCGAGGCACTTCATGATCAATCATATACTGCAAATCATATCCCGCTTTACACTTCGGACAGTGTGCTGTTTGAAGTGTTCCATGTAAATCAATGACATGTTTACTACCACCTAGTTGATGTAAACCATCAATATTTTGCGTTAAAATCGTAATATCTTTCCCTTGTTCTTCTAATTCAGCTAAAAAGCGATGCCCGCGATTTGGTTTATATTGATGAAACGTATTAATTTGAAAGATTTCTTTATAATGCTTCCAAAATTCTTTCGGACTTCTATTATAATATCCCCTTGATAAATACATCTCCACATTCGCATCAGCATACAATCCATTTGCTGAACGAAAATCTGGGATACCACTTTCCGTACTTGCTCCTGCACCTGTTAACACTGTAATTTTCTTCGCTTGCTCTAAAATTGAACGTACTTCTTCAAATTGTTGCACAAAAAATCACCTCTATGTATATTGCTATACTTATTATACCAGTTGTTTACAGGAGGTGTTGTATGATTCGTTTTATTTAATGCGTCGTACCCCCAATTTCTACAATATCGACCTCAACTGTCGTCGTTACCTCTACTGCTGATTCTATCCCTTTACGAATAGTAGAAAGTGACATACTTGGTTGGCCTGGATAATTGCTCGCTTGTTCTGGTAAGAATGGAATATGAACAAATCCACCTTTTATTTTCTTACCATGTTTCTCTAATTCATGCATGAGACCGTAGAATAAATGATTACAAACGAATGTACCTGCTGTTTGTGAAACGGAAGCTGGTACGCCTTCTTCTTGAAGTCTTTTTACAATTGCTTTCATCGGAAGTGTAGACCAATAGGCAGCCGGTCCTTCTTCCACAACCGGTACATCTACCGGCTGGTTCCCTTCATTGTCGGCAATTCTTGCATCATCAATATTAATTGCGACACGCTCTATCGTAATATCTGGTCTGCCTCCAGCTTGTCCAATACATATAATCATTTCAGGGTTTAGTTCTTCTATATGCTCTTTTAATACGCTGATTGATTTATGAAATACCGTTGGGACTTGTTTGCTAATAATCTTGTACTCTCCAATTGTTTTTTCATGTAAACTTTTTGCGACTTCCCAAGCTGGGTTGATGCTTTCTCCGCCGAACGGATCAAATCCTGTTAGTAATACTGTTTTCATAGTTTTCCCTCCTAATTAGAAACGATATACAAGACCGTACATAATAAACATATTTATGATAAAGATTGAAAGAGCAATTGGTACTTGTGCTTTAATAACTGCATTTTTATCTTTTAGCTCTAAAAGCATCGCCGGAACGATATTAAAGTTTGCTGCCATTGGCGTAAGTAGCGTTCCGCAATATCCAGCAAACATACCGAGTGCTGCCATAATTGCTGGATTCCCACCATGCATTTGAACAATTAAAGGTAAACCAATTCCGCCAGTAATAACGGCAAACGCTGCGAATGCATTTCCCATTACGACTGTAAAGAGCATCATTCCTAAACAATACGCCATAACAGCTACGAACGGATACTCTGTCGGTAATACTTGACCGACTAAATCAGAAACGACTTGTCCAACGCCAGACTTTGCGAAAATACCGCCAAGTGCCGCTAACATCTGTGGTAAAATAACAGCCCAGCCGACAGCTTGTAATAGTCTGCTTCCTTCTTGTACAGGCGTTGTTATTTTCGATTTTGTAATACGCATCGCTGCAACGAATGCAAGTAATGCCCCTAGTGCTAATGCTACTAGCGTTACTTTATCTGGATCAACAAGGGAAACATTTCCCCATTTGATTTTCCCTAACGTTAACGTACCGATAATTGTAAAAATAGGAATTAATAGTGCAGGCATAAAAATTTTATTTTTTAATTTCTCAGCATGTTTCACACGTTCTTGTACAGGTACTTCTTTCTCTTCTGATTTTGTTACTTTATTTAGTGAAGCTAACACGACCATAGCGAGCACAATACAACCAACGTAAAACGAAGGGATTATATTTCCGAATAAAAACGTAACTGCAAATAATGCCCAAAATAAGCTAGAACTCCATCGATTTGGATGTTCACGATCAAATGCAATACGAACAGCGATAAAGGCAACGATTATACCTAATACGTAATAAATTGTATCCATTGTGATGATGTTCATTTTATATTGCCTCCTTCTCTTCTTTTTCTTTTGATGTCATCGTTTTCGCTATATATTTATCAAATCTTCTAAATCTGATCCAGCTGACAATAAGCGCAGATATTGCAGTTGGAATACCCCAAAGCGCCATATCCCACACACCGACATGCATACCTACTGAATCGAAGAATCCTTTCATTAATAAAATCGCACCAGTCGCGATAAATATATCCTCTCCGAAAAACCAAGCTGTATTTTCCGCAGCTGCTGCGTTTGCTTTAATCTTTTCTCTTAACTTTTCAGGTAACTTACCATATTTACCTTGCGCAGCCCCTTCTGCCATCGGTGCAACGAGTGGCCTTACTGTTTGTGCATGACCACCAATATTCAGTCCAAGTGCTGCTGATGATTCTCTTATCGTAAAATATGACATTAACACTCTTCCAGTTGTTGCGCCTTTTGATTTCGTTATAAGTGCTTCTGCTCTTTCTTTTAAACCGTAACGCTCTAAAATTCCGATTACCGGTAAAGTTAGTATAATCGGCATAGACATATATCTATTTTCTATGAAAAATTTACCGAACATGCTAATCACATCATAAAAGCTTAATCCTGAAACCATACCAGTAACAATACCTGCAACCATAACTACTAATAATGTATTTAATCTAAATAAAAAGCCCACTGCAACAAGTAGTATCCCGATTAATTTAATCATTCCAGCACTTCCCCCTATTTTTTATCCCGCTTTAACGGGCAGTAAAACTCCCACCTCAAAATTCGAATAAGGTAAAAAAATTAGACGGGAAGTCAACTGCCCGTAAATGCCCGATTGGTTCAACTAATAATCAGCGGAGGATGAACCTCCCCACTGATTAAAGTTTCACTTTATTTCGGTGCACAAATAGAAACACCATTAAGTTCGAATGTTCTGTATATTCCCCCCGCAAATTGGACTGCTTTCTCTCCATCGCCGTGTAAACAAATTGTTTGTGCTTGAACTGCTACTTTCTCTCCATTCACCGCTTTTACATAGCCTTCTTTCACCATTTGAAGCACTTGCTTTATCGCTTCGTCTTCATTTTTTATAAGTGCATTTTCTTCTGTCCGGCTCGTTAACGTTCCATCTTGCTTATACGTGCGATCTGCAAAAGCTTCTTGGACGAGAGTTATATTGTATTTTTCCGCAGCCTGTATAAATGCCTCACTATTTGCTAATCCGTAAAGTAATAGATTGGGATTACTATGATAAATTGCCTTCGTGATTGCATCTGCAATTTCCGGATTTGTCGCCGCCATATTATATAGGGCACCGTGCGGTTTTACATGATGCATTTTCCCGCCTGCCGCTTTCACAAATGCGTCTAATGCGCCAATTTGATATAAAACATAATCGTATACTTCACTTGCTGAAACATTCATGTTTCTTCTTCCAAACCCAATTAAATCAGGAAAACCAGGATGCGCGCCAATTGCTACGTTATGCTGCAGTGCCTTATTAACCGTTTTCCTCATTACAGTCGGATCACCCGCATGAAAACCACAAGCAACGTTTATAGAGGAAACGAACGGAAGAATTTTATCATCATTCCCCATTTTATAAGCTCCAAAACTTTCTCCTAAATCACAGTTTAAATCGATTGTAGTCACGATATTCCCCTCCTAATCTCAGCTTCGTAAAGCGATGAATTTCTTTAACAGATTCATATTTACTTCTTTTTCTATGTACAATTGTTCCGCTTCTTCAAGTGTAATTTTCTCAAATGAAACATAGTCCCCCGGTTTTAGCTGAGCAAGAAGTGGTAAATCTACTGAAATGATATTTCCCATTCTCGGATAGCCACCTGTCGTTTGCCTATCTGCCATTAATATAATCGGCTGTCCACCATTTGGAACTTGAATGGTTCCGAATGTAACAGGACTCGATAAAATCTCTTTTTCTTCAATCCTATTTAAAGCTTCCCCCTCAACTCTATACCCCATACGGTCAGCGTAATTAGATACTTTATACTCTTTCGTAAAAAATGCCTGTATACTTTCTTCTGTAAATTGATTATATTCAAAATTAGTTATGACGCGAAGCTTAGGGTACTTCTTATACTTTGGCAGTACACTTTTGCTAATTGCCCATTTCGTTTTTATTCGCTCATCCTTTTGTAAGTTTTGAATGAAACGACTCGCTAATTCTGAGTGCGTACCAATTTGAAAATAATCTCCTCTTTTCAGCATCCTTCCTTCTATACCACCAATCGCTGCACGTATGTAAGTACTTTTGCTTCCCATTATGCGATCAATATGTATACCACCTGCAAAAGTCACATACGCTCTGCAACCACTTTTCACTTTCCCAAAACAAAGCATGCTACCTTCTTCTGCTAAAATGGGACGCCATAACGGAATACGCTCTCCATTCAGTAACGGCTCCATATTTGCTCCGCCAATCGCAAGTAAAGTCGTTTTCTTTATTAACAATTTAGGTCCCATAATTGTCATTTCAAGTCCCGCTTCATTCTCTTCATTACCGACTAACATATTAATCATCCGAAGTGCACTTTGATCCATGGCCCCGCCAACTGGTACACCGTATTGTTGATAATGAGATCGCCCTAAATCTTGGACTGTTGTAAACATTCCCGCATGCAAAACCTCTACATCCATTCTTTAGCCCCCTCAAGTGATACATACTCTTCCTTCGTTATTGGGATAAATCGTAAATACATACCACTTTGAATATATGTCGGTGTTTCTTCTTCTGGATTAAATAATGAAATAGGAGTTCGGCCAATAATATTCCATCCTCCTGGTGTTTCAAGTGGATATATACCTGTTTGATTTCCACCAATACCTACCGAACCAGCAGGTATTTGTAACCGTGGTGTTTCTTTTCTAGGTGTTTCTAGTTCTTTTGATAGTCCTCCTAAATACGGGAACCCTGGTGTAAAACCTAACATATACACAAAATATGTTGTCTCGCTATGTATGCGAATCACATCCTCCTCTCGTAATCCTCTACAATGCGCGACCTCTTCTAAATCAGGTCCATATTCTCCCCCGTAGCAAACAGGTATAGAAATATATTTCACATCTTGGTTCACTTCTTCTTTATACGAATTACACAGCTCTTTTATATATTGGCAAACGTAATGATATGATCCTTCACTTCTCTCATTTCGCTTCCATACTTCGTATACATTGTAGTAGACCGCTAATGAAGTGAAAGATGGTACACACTCAACCATTCCTGTAAACGGGTGCCGTCTCAACGCTTGAAATAATCGCTGCACTTTTTCGTATGTCTCCATCCCAATTTCTTCACCAAATGTAACAATCATTGCTTGATCTCCTAATGCAGAAAATTTCATCCCACTCCCTCTTTCTATGCCAAAAAGCCAAGTTCTTTCGAAATGCGATGTGCTGTTTCTTTCACCTTCGCAATAAAATATGAAATGTTACTTTCGCTATACTCAATTGCTAAACCTGAAATACTAATACCCGCTATAACTGTTCCATCACTTGCAAAAATGGGCGCTGCTATAGCGGCTGTATGATTTTCTAACTCAGAGTAGCTAATTGTGTGTCCTTCCTTTTTCGCCATTTGTAACACTTCTAGCAATTGTTCCTTATCCACAATTGTTCCATCCGCAAACTGTTTTAAATCCGTTTCCTCTATGTACTTCCGTTTCTCTTTCTCACAAAAGTACGATAGTAAAATTCTCGGACATGCACCAGCATAAAGCGGTGCTCTTCTTCCAACCGCCGTATACACACGTACAGGCTGAACGCCTTCCATCTTTTCCACATAAATTGCGTCATTACCATCTTGAATAATTAAATTAACTGCCTGCCCTAAACTATCTCTAAGCTCTTTCATATAGGGAATCGCAATATTTCTTACGGATAATCTTTGTGAAACAAGTTGTCCGAAGCGTAAAAAAACGACTCCTAGACGATATTTTCCCTTCTCGCTTTTTTGTAAAAACTCCATTTCTTCTAACGAGCCAATTAAACGATACACAGATGTTTTCGGCATACTCGTAAGCTGAACCATCTCTGTTAAACTTAGCTCTTCATGCTCATAAAACAACTCTAAAATATCCATTGTCTTAACTGCCGTTTTATTTATACTCATTCTATCTCCCTCTTGTTCCGAATTTCGGAACATTAATTCCGTTTTTTGAAACAAATATATAATTTAAAATTATAAAATATTCTTTCAATTCTATCAATATTTTTTTAGTACATGGCCCGATATATTTTGTCAGTAATTTAAAAAACATAAATAATTAAATGCATTTGTAAATTTTCACACCAAACTATTACATCGCCAATACATTTTAATTATCATAATATACGTAAAATAAAATGTAAGGAGTGTTTCTTTTGAAAAAGCTGCTAGTGATTTCTGCTATTATGTTGTCTTTTTGTATAGGTTATAAGGTAACATTTGCGACAAATGAAGATACTCATTCAACCGCTAAAATTGCCCAACATCATAAAATAGCGAACGAAGAAATTCATTTTTTCGGATCAAGTATTTCTGGCTTTAACTATTCTCATGGAGATGAATTAAGTGTTCTTGTAAAAAATATAGGTGATTCTCCTTTTAGTTACACTTTATATAATGCTAAAGATTCTTGGATGATTGACGGAACTTTAAAACCTGGGGAACAAGCGATCAATGAATTTAGTATAAATTGGAGTGATTGGCTTCCTGAAGGTGAATACAAGATAAAATTTGGAAATAATGATGGTTCTCTTTCAAAAGTTCAAGTTATAGCAAAACCTAACATATAAATAAGGCACAAAAAAAGTATGGAAGAATATTCTTCCATACTTTTTGTTTATAACGCTCTTACTTGTTTCAACGGCCAGAAAACAGCTTGTCCTTTTCCGACAATCTCATCTTCTGAAATGAATCCGAACATACGACCGTCTTTAGAAACTTCACGATTATCTCCTAAAACAAACACTTGGCCTTCTGGCACTTTCGTTTTTCCTGTGATTTGTTCTAACGTAAAGTCTGGAGTTAATACACGGCCTGCTGCTTTTTCTTTAAACTCTTTTAAATACGGTTCTTCCATCGCTTTTCCGTTTACATATAAAACATCGTTTTTATACTCAACTGTATCGCCTGGTAAACCAATTACTCGTTTTACTAAATCGTACCCTTCTTTACCGTGGAAGACGATAATATCAAAGCGCTCTAATCCACTTATACTATAACCGATCTTATTCACAAGAACTCGCTCGTTATTTTCTAAAGTAGGCATCATCGATTCACCTTGTACTAATGAAGGTGTAAATAAAACACCGCGAATAATAGCAATTAATACAAGAGTAAATCCTATCGTTTTAGCCCATGAGAATAATTCTTTCTTCGTATTTTCCTTCATCGTTTCTCCTCTTTCTTACGTGTTTATTGTATGATTTGAACTAATTCTTGCACTAAATTAAGATCAATTTCAGAAAAACATGATTTCCCTTCTCTTACCGCTGTACCGACATGTGCTTGCGTGATTCCAGTTTCATCTAGCAATCGCTTTATATTTTCTTTCGTCACGCCAGCTCCAGCAACAAGTTGAATTTGGCCATCGCTTACCTTTTGCATTTCTGCAAGCACCGGAATATTATCTACTATATTTCCTTGTCCACCTGAAGTTAAAACGTGCGTCACTTTATGAAACTTCTTTAAAGTTCTCATCGCTTCTACTGGATTTTCTATATCATCTATCGCACGGTGGTACGTTACATTTATTCCATCTACAACAGATAGTAAATCCGCTAATTTCTCTTCATCCACTTCATTTCGTTCGTTTAATACGCCTAATACAACACCAGCTGCACCTAACTTCTGCGCAACGATAATATCTTCCTTCATCATTTCAATTTCTTCTTCCGTATATGTAAAAGACTTCGCATGCGGACGAATCATAACGTGAATCGGTATATGTACTGCTTCTACCGCTTTTTTAATAAATGCATAACTCGGCGTTAAACCGCCTTCTGTATAAGATGAAATTAATTCAATTCGCTTCCCGCCAGCTCGTTCAATTCGTTTCACATCTTCTAAACATGTTGCAATAACCTCTAGCATGAGATGACCTCTTTTCGTGCTTTTTTCTTATTATAACATTAGTAAAAATAAGAAACCTAGCTTTCTCCTATAAAACTGTAAAAAGAAGAATGAAAAGAAAGATTTTTTTATTGATTGCGTTTATTGGTAATTTTATATTCTACAAAAAAAAGGAGCGATACCTAGCACTTCGGACTAGGTATCGCTCCTTTTTTTTAGTTATTTTTCTTAGTTACTTCATTATAATAGTGGCTAAATGCTTCTACTAATGCGTCAACTGACGCATACAATTCTTCTGGTGTATTATCAACGCCTCCCATTTCAATAAGTAATGCATTGGGAGAAAGGTCTTGATTATATACTCCGTTCCCGCTTTTACGATCTTTAATAAAAATCCCTCGACTTAAACCGTAATACTTCTCATCTAAATATGAATTGATTGCCGTTACTATTTTTTTATTTTTTTCAAAGTTAGGATTTTCTCGTCCTAAAATGAAATAGAGCCTAGCATAATTCTTTCCGTTAATATTTTTTGTTGTAATATTTTTTCGGGCATCATCTCTATGAAGGTCCATTGGGAACATAATATTTTTATCTTGTGCTAATTTATCTTGTAATATTTGACGGGATCCTTTGTAAGATTGGGCCCAATTTAAATTTTTATTTCGTAGAAAATCCCTCATATTTGTCGTATCATGTGAAACACCTATTCCTTTTTCTTCTAACTTTTGTTTTAAATAGTTTCCAACAAACGTAATATTCACTTCATTATTTGTACTGGAAGCATCATCGGGTATAGTAGCACCTGGAATAAGAGGAATAAACGCTTCCCAACTATGTGTATGATAAATAAAAACTTTATTTTGTGTATTTGAATTTTCACCAGTAGAATTGTTTTCTTTCCCACTCTTTGGGTGTTCAATAGCAGTACCTTTATCTTTAATGTTATCTAAAGGAATACTGGATTCTTCAGGAATGTTCGTATAATCTGTTCCTTCCCCAGCAATTAATATTTCCGAATAAAATTGATTCATATTAGGAAGTTCCCGTGTTAATAAACTTCGGAGATCATTTACATTAATGTTTGTAGATAGCGAAAGTAAAAAAGATTCCAAAGACGCTCGTCCTTTTTCTTTATGAAATTCTTCTGCAAAATAACGATTTTCACTTCCTATCATATACATAAGGCCTTTAGTAGAATTCGTTCCCAATAATTGATTTATATAAAATGATTTAAATACGCTTGAATTACTAGAAATGAAGAATGAAGTGAGGATACATATAATAGTGAATAAAATACATATCACTACATATCTTACATTTAATACTTTCAGTTTCACTTTATTCATTTTATATCTCCCTTCATTTACTATATTCTTACGCATAATTTTCAATGAATATGATTACTAATTTAATAGAATTACTTTAACCACTTTGTTTTCATTTAACCTCTTTCCGTAAAACGAATGAAGTTATAATTTCCTTACGCAAATACCTTCAAAAATTTTAAAAGAAATTAAATAACCTGAGCCTATATAATTATAGACTCAGGTTATTTAATACTGTTTACTCGATAGGAGGCAATGCATTTTGATGAACTTTTTTATTGTCCATGTCAATGCCTAATTGGTCTTTCAAGAACTTCATACCTTTTGTTGTAAGATGAACAGCCCGATTCTTATCCGTTTTTGTAATCCATTCCTGTTCAAAAAATAGTTTTGCTATTGCAGATCCTAACCAACCAGAAATATGGTAGCGTCTTTCACTCCAATCAAGACAAGGTTTTGCAAATACCCTTCTCTTTATATGTGCCGTTTCAATGTTTATTCCAAAATTCAGAAACCATTGCTTACCTTGTTCCGTTACAATGTATTCTCCTTCCTCTAAAATTATAAATTCCCTATGTAGTAATTTTTCAGTTATCTCTACACCGAGTCTGCCTGCAAGATGATCATAGCAAGTTCGAGCATAACGAATTTGTTTTAGCTGATCCGATTGTTTTAAAGACCGAACTTGGACTGTTGGTGCAATTGTTCCTAACTTTTCAAGAACTTCTGCTACCTCTTGATTAGCAAGGCGATAGTAACGATGTCTACCATGTTGTTCAACTGTAAGTAGATTCCCCTCTACTAATTTAGAAAGATGAGAACTAATCGTTGGATGTGACACTTTTGCCTTATAAGCCAATTCGCTAGCAGGTAGTGCCTGATTGTTCATTAAACAATCTAAGATAATTGCTCTTGTAGGTTCAGCAATTAGTTTAGCTATATATGAGATATTCGGATATACATTCATATTTCGATGATACCCTAACTATTAAACTGATACAATTATTTTAAGTTTAATAGTAAAGGAGAATGTATTATGAATGCAATTGATCTTAGTATATTAAATTTGAAAGAAACGAGAAGGCGCTCAGAAAAATTATGGAATTCTCTTCCCGATAATTTTCTTAATTGGAAGCCTGATCATGAGGCCATGTCCTTTGGTGAGATGATTCGTCACGTTTGGACCTCAACTTTTTACTATCATATGATCTTAAAAAACAACGGCTCAATACATGACATACATATCCCGTATGATGACGAGCCAATTACTTGTGTAAAAAAAGAAATTGAATTGGCCCACTCATACTTTACTGACTTCATAGAATATGTTCAATCCATAAGTATAGCTGAGCTAGATTCAACCCTTATTGATCGAAGCGATGTCGGCTATCAAAGATATTTAGGCGACATGCTATTACGAATTGCCTATCATGATGCGGTTCATGCAGGTCAATTTTTACAATATTTACGCATGGTAAACTTGGAAAGACCTTTAATTTGGGATTAAAAGTTGTCAAACTAACATTGCAATACATATTCATTCAGCCAATAACAATCCAAAATCATGATAACCATTTATACTAAAAATCTACATCTCAATTTGATACGTCGCACACATAAAAAGCACGTGTTCGATTATTAATCAAACACGTGCTTTCAAAACAACTATATTGTCCATAAACAATAAAATATAAGTTAAAAAAACTACGATTGAAACGCCGCATCCGCTAATATAGATAGTGTTGCGTCATCCATTGGCGGATTGTGTAATCCTGCTCTGACGTTTAAATAGTAACGATGAAGCGGATTTTTTTCTGATAAACTTTTTGCCCCTACGATGCGCATTGCTTTATCAACAATTGATATCGCCGCATTCGTTACGGCATATTTCACTGCTGCTAATTCTGCTTGCAGTGATAGTTTATCCTCTGCTTCATCGTACTTTTTCGCAATTTGATATAAAAAGACGCGAGCTTGCATAAGCTCAAGTTCTAATTCTCCAACTAATCTTCTAACATTCGGCAATAAACTAATAGAATGATTTAAACTATTTGGCTTGTATGATCCCGCAAACTGAACTGCATAATTTCTTGCTGATTGTGCAATTCCTAAATAACATGCTGGTATATGTAGCAACCAGCCAATACCCTTTTGTTTCACTTTCCCGCCCTTTACATCTGTAAAAAAGCGACTTTCTATCTCTACATTTTGTAAGACAAGGTCATGACTAGCAGTCCCTCGCATTGCAACGCTATCCCACGTTTCTTCAATGGATACACCGAGCGTATTTCTCGGAATGACAAACTCACCAACTTCTTGGCCTTCAATACTCGCTGAAATAATAAAATAATCGAGTATTGGCGCCATCGTTGTAAAAGTTTTTCTTCCATTTATAATCCACTTCTCGCCTTGTTGAACCGCTATTGTTTCTGGTTTACCGCCACGCGTCGGACTCCCTGTTTTTGGTTCTGTTGCTGCCCGGTTAAAGAGTGCACCGTTACGCACTTCTTCGCAAAACCATTTGAACATCTCATCATTCCAAGAGTGATTTTCCGCTAGCTCTTTCACAATGCCAATATGCCAGCCAATTGATAATGCAGTAGCTCCGCAGCCTTCTGCGATTTTCTCTTGAAATAAAACGAAGTCATATAAAGAAATCGCACTACCACCAAATTCCTTTGGTAACGTTAATTTCGTATATCCGATATCTTTCAAATCACTTATATTTTCATACGGAAATGACCCTAATTCACTTAGTTGATGCTCCCTTTCCATGAACTTTGGAAGCAATTTATTTATTTGTGCAATAATGAAAGATTGTTCTTCTGTTTCAACAAATGAGAGTGCCATACTATAATCTCCTTTATGCTCGATTCATCAACCGCTCACTTTTTCATTATGATTATATGAAGCTACCTCTCTATTGTTTCACTATTCCGATAAAAATACAATGTTTTTGACTAATAAGAAAAGTTCCTATTTAAAGATAGGTTCTTTTCTTATATTAGTCTCCCTTCAATGCCTTTAATGGCAAAGAGGTTACATATCCAATGTACGAGAATAATTCTTTAAAGAAGAATGGAATTTCTGTATCTAACGTTTTATATGCTGATGTCGGCGTTGGTGAAGCATACGCTTCAATATTAATATGTTTTGCGATTCTCATTGCGCGTTTCATATGAAGTGGATCACTTACAATCGTGTATGTGCGTATTCCGTTCTCTATTCCAACTTCCTTCGCATTCTTTAAGTTTTCTTCTGTGAAAAGGGATTTTGTTTCAATTAAAATATCTTCCTCTTTTACACCTTGTTTCATTGCATATACTCTTGCAGTACGTGCTTCCTCAAGTTCTGCCTCGAACTTTGTACCACCTGTAAAAATAATCTTTTTAATATCTCCGTTCTTATATAAAGAAATCGCATGATTAATTCTTTCTTTAAATACAGGAGATGGTTTTCCGTTCCAAGAAGCTGCTCCTAGTACGATACCAGCATCCGTTTTCACGCCATCATTTGTTTTAAAACGATAACTCCAAATATCATAAGCTGCATAACTTACATATAAAATAGCAGAACAAATCATTAGTAAAAATACTTGAAAGATTCGTCTTTTCTTACTCTTCTTATTTTCTTTCATTTGTAATTGCCTCCGTACATCATCCATACTTCTATAAAAAAACATTTATATCAAATCGTTTTGTTTGAGTTTATTTAAAAGAAGGAACTTTACTTGTTATTTATGTATAAAAGGGTTTTCATTTAAAATTGAGGATTATCAATTCATTTTTATTTGCGGTTTTCATTACATGTTTTAAATTCATAAGTTTATTACCATACAACTACATTGTAACGAATTTTTTCTCAGAAGGGAACGATGAAACAAAAGGAATTAAAATAAAGTAGCATTTTGTAAGAAAAAAGGTATATTTTTCATACATCGCGAACAATATACCTTTCAAAACACGAATTATAACTTTTATTTATACAATTCTAATTTTTCCAATAAACGAACTTTCACAACTGGCCATTCACTTGCGATAATACTATACACAACTGCATCTCTCACATGACCACTTGGCAGTTTTCTTTCATTTCTAAGCACACCCTCTTTTACTGCACCTAACCTTTCAATTGCTCGTTGTGCATTTTCGTTTCTTGCATCCGTCTTAATTTGTACCCTCAGCATACGCAGTTTTTCAAAAGCATACTGGAGAAGCATATACTTACACTCTGTATTGATACTCGTACGTTGCACACTTGGATGATACCACGTTTGTCCTAACTCGACTGTTTTATCTTCTACTGAAATATTATATAGACGTGTACTTCCTACAATCGTATTCGTCTGTTGATCCACTACAACGAAAGGGATTTGAGTACCCTTTCCATAACCTTGTATCGCTTTTTGAACGTATTGCTGCATATCTTGCACATTATCCATTTTAGAGATTAAATACGCCCAAATATCCCGATTTCCTTCTACAATCGAAAACAAAGTTTCGACATCATCACTATCTATTAACCGTAATTTTGCTCTTTCGTGAATTATTTCCATTTGTAAGCCCCCTTTGTTGTTACTATATCATACGAAACAAAAACGCTTTATGATAATAATAGAATATTTTTAAAAGAATTCCTTTTCAAATATAGTCTTCTCGTATAGGGTGGGAAGGTTCATCAACAACCTTTTAAAGAGAAAATTTTGATAATTTCCAATAAATTCTATATAATGATAAACGGGAGGGGATAAAAATGCTAGATCAAATTACTTGGGGAACGCCAGGCAGCTTATTATGCTTAGGTTTCTTTTTTGCAGGACTAGGAATATTCTTAAGAAGCATGATGTCATATTCAAAAAATAAATAAAAACATCACAAAAACAGAAAATAGTATATTTTCACGTTTTAGGATATTTGATTTTCTTAGCTTGATAGTGATGTGGGAATACCCCGCTTTTAAACAAAAGAAGCCTTCCTTGTACAGAAGGCTTCTTTTGTTATAGATTTATCTTTTTAAAACTTTAAAGCAACAAATAAGCAATCGGCGTAATAATCAGTAATGTTAATATCGTTCTTTGTACGTAGAGAATAATAAGTTCTGATACTTTTAACGGAATGTCTGTCGATAAAATACACGGAATGGAAGCTGAGAAGAACAATATAGATGATACCGAAACAACCGCAATGACAAACTTTGTCACAAGTGGTGCACTTACAACTAATAGAGAAGGTAAAAACATTTCTGCGATACCAACGGATGCCGCTTTAGCAGCTAGTTCTGCTTCTGGAAGCTGTAAAGCCCATGTAAATGGATAGAAAATATAACTGATCCAATCAAATATTGGCGTGAATTTCGCTAAGACGATACCAATTAATCCTACTGACATAATGGATGGTAAAATTCCCATCGTCATTATAAAACCATCTTTTAAATTCACTGCGATATTTTTCATAATACTCGGTGCAGATTTTGATACTTCTAATGCATCTTCCCAAGCACGTTCTAACATTTTCTCCTTATAAACAGGCTCTGGAAACCCTTCTTCCGTTATGTATGTATCTGGTTTTCTACTAAGTGGCGGGATTCTTACGGTGATAGCGGTCACGATGAATGTTACAACGAGAGTAGTCCAAAAATAAACATTCCATAAATGCATAATGTCTAATGTTTTTGCGATGATAATCATAAATGTTGCGGATACTGTAGAAAAACCTGTAGCGATAATCGCTGCTTCTTTTGTCGTATACTTTCCTTCTTTATACACGCGGTTCGTGATAAGAAGTGCAAGCGAATAACTCCCCACAAAGGAAGCGACCGCATCGATTGCTGATCGTCCTGGTGTTTTCCATAACGGTCTCATAATGGGACGGCAAAATGTACCGATAAATTCAAGTAATCCGTACCCGACTAATAACGCTAAAAAAGCCGAGCCAATTGGAACGAGTAAACTTACCGATATTACTAGTTTTTCATACAAAAACGGCCCTACATCTGGTGCAAAGAACCAAGCTGGCCCTACTTTCAAGCAATATAATACACCAAAAATGACGCCAACTACTTTTAAAATAGAAAAACAAATGTCTACGAGAGATGCATTCCATTTCTTCGTATAGAATGGATAAACCGCACCCATTATCATAACGAGTAATGCGTAATAAGGTACTACGCTTGGAACCGAAGTCCGAATCCATGATACGATATGATCAATCATAATGGAAGAAGCACCGTTTATCGTAACTGGTACGAAAAACATAAACACCCCAACTAGACTAGCGAGTATAAACCGAAGAATGGTCCCCTTCTCACTGCCTGTCTTAATTACATTCCTTTTTAATTCAATTTCACTCAAAATTCGACACCTCCTATTATCTAAAAATTCTGTATAATTACGTTAGACTCCTTCTTTCCATTTCTATATTTAATCATATAAAAAAGCCTATTTAAAAAATAGGCTTTTTCTATTATCTCTCATAATCATCCACAATTACTTGAATAACACGATACGATTCCTCTGCCACTATTTTATTACTAGTCTTATTCGCATCATATGTAATTAACGCTTTCCAAAGTGCCCATCCTCTCGCTCGATTCCACGTTTCTTCATCTATATGCAATACTTCTTTAAATACGTTTCTACTATTCTTATCAAAAAATGTCCATGCCATCGCTGCATCACAAGCAGGATCTCCTACTCCTAAAATACCAAAATCAATTACGGCACAAAGCTTTCCGTCATTAACGAGTAAATTTCCTGGTGCAACATCTCCATGAACCCAAACTGGCTTGCGTTCCCACGTTGACTGAAGGGCTAAATCCCAAAGATGCTTTAATATTGTTTCATCAAAAACGTCCTTATTATTTTCGATCGCACCTCTCGCCTCTTCATCATATACAGATATAAATCCGCCTCGGTAAAAATTATGCGCTCCAGCTATCGGTCCGTTACTCGCATCAATGGATTGCAATTCTACTAAAAATGATCCTAAGTCCGCCGCAAATTCATTTAGGTCACGAACACTTTGTTTCGTAACAGTATCTCCTTCTATCCACTTATTAATAGACCAAGGCCACGGATACTCTTCAGATGGATTTCCTTTCGCAACTGGTGCAGAAATCGGTAAAGAAAGCTCCTTACTTAATATAGGTAGCCACTTATTTTCTTTCTCTACTTGTGGTGCATATGCCGCATCACTTGGCAATCTGACGCTCATCTCATCCCCTAGATGAAACGTTCTATTATCATGTCCACTAAACTTTACAGGCTTCACCTCTAAATGTGCCCATTTAGGAAACTGTTCCCCTATCAACCTTTTAACTAAATCCGCATGAATTTGATTCATTCACTTACCCCCTTCTCTTTTGAAACTTACTTAGTCCATCTGTACTCCCAACATATTCAAAACCATTTATCTTATAAAAATCATTCACTGATCCACTTCTTTATGTTGTAACCACTGTGCTACTTCTTTTAATAGAGTGATGATGTTATCACTTTCCTCTTCAGAAGCAATTCGAATTGTATATTCTTTAACTGTGTTTCTCTCCATATTGCCGTTCCCCTTTCAAATTACTACCATACTGATAATCGCGTTCTACCGTCATTTTCGTCTGTCACGTATTCAACATAAAATCCTTGATTCAGTGCGTTTTCATACATCAATTCAATCGCTTCTTGGTCTTTCGCATAAATGTGTATGTAATCACCATCCCCTACTAATACGACTACTTCACACGTGCTTTCTTTAAACTCTACATATGTTTCAATCTCTTCTAGTACTTCTCCTTTTGGATATGCTTTTAAATCTGCAAAAATGAGATAATATATATTGTCTTTTATTAATTTTTTCAATTCTAATCCACTCATTACCTTGTTATCTTCTGAAAATAATTCTGGTCCTAGTCCATCAGGTAATATGAAATAAGATTCTTCGTTTTCCACTCGCCAATCAAATGAAGTCATATCAATTGGCTTTAGCACTTTCCAAAGCAGATTATCATATTCATTTGGAATATCTACTGTAATTCCTCTTTTCATTTGTTCGCTCCTTTCTTGTGTATTGGCGTTTTTGTTTTATACATTATATAACACAATTAACTACTACATCTTAAATATCTCTTCTATGTTACCTAGCTTATATCTCAACATGAAAAAAACGCTCCACTACTAGTGAAACGGTTTTTCCTCTACTATTTTTTAAGCATTTACTTCTGTTTTATGTTCCTTTACTACACTACTTTTTAAAGCTGTTCCAAGTATGATAACCATGCTTACTATACCAATCCAAACGAGTACAGTAAGAGGAGCATTCCAAGCCAACCCTTTTCCAAAGAAGAATATTTCTCTAAGTCCTTCAATCATAAATCGCATTGGCAACCATGCGTACACCCAGTCTTGGTAAAATGGCGACAACATTTCAGGTGCTAACGATAATAGCGGTGCCCCGAAGAATAGTAAGAGAGCGAATACACCGATTCCCTTTAGTCCAACTAATGAAAGTACCGCCGATATCATTAAGAAGAAACTAAACGATGTAATGGATAAGAACAACGCTGTATCGGTGAAATTCGAAATATTTAACCCTACCATGCCATCTGCTATCCATGTAAGACCGAATCCAATGACAATTGTCGCAACAGCTCCTGTTATTATTTGTTTTAGTTTTAATACGAAGTTTTCTTTTCTTGTACCTACTGGCATTTTACTTATCGCAATAAAGATAATTGCTGCGCTCGCTAAACTTGCAATCCATAACGGCTGGAATAAAGACATTGGCGAGTTACCGTTCGCACTATTTTTTCCGATTTCATTTACGTTTGTCACTTTCTTTGCAATAGGTGTGACTATATTTGAAACTTGATCTGCTGTTACTGTAGCTCCTTTTGCTTTTAATCCTTCTAATAGTTGTGTGCGAACAGTATTGTTCATATTATCAACGATCGTATTTAACATTTGTCCTGCCATCGTTGATGCCGCTGTATTCATTCCTTGATTTATGAATATTTCTACCTCTGGCGAAGATGGCTGTGGTGTTCGTAATGATGCTTGTTTTGTGCTAAAGTCTTTCGGAATAACTAATGCTGCGTAATACTCTTGATTATTTAAGCCTTTTTGCACAGATTCTTTATTTTTTACTTCTACCCACTTTACCGCGGGTTCTTCCTCTGATTTTGATGTCTTTTTTATATTATCAACAATCGTTTTCCCCATATTCATTTTCGGTTGATTCGGAATTTCTACTCCTTGATCCTCATTTACAATTGCAATTGGCAAGTTTTTCGGCTGAGGTTGAACAGTTGGAAATAATGTTAATGAAAAAATAAAAACAACAAGTAGGGCAATAACTGGTGATAATAATAAAAGTTTATTTTTAAACATTTTCTTTTCTCCTCCTATAATTTGATTTATAATAACCAACAACGTGTTGTTTATTTATATTTGAATTATATGTTCGAGTTGAATCTTATACAATAATCAAAAATCGTGAATGTGTCGGTTATAAGACACATCCTTGAAATGTGTTGGCTAAAATGAAGGAGGGACATACTTTGCGTGATAGTAATTTAGATTTACGCGTTATTCGTACGAAAAATGCCATACGAAATGCATTGGTGGAATTAATTGAAGAAAAAGGCTTTGATGCCATTACAGTGAAAGATATTACAACGAGAGCGAACATAAATCGTGGTACTTTCTATGCGCACTATCAAGATAAATTTGATTTAATGACGAAATGCCAAGAAGAAATTATGTATGAGTTTTCTAGCATTGCAAAACGGAAGTTTCCAGAAGTTATTGCGGATCTTGGATCAAACCCTTCCCCAACAATGCCGTTTCTACTTATCACTTCTATTCTTGCTTTTCTAAATGAAAATAGTGATTTTATGAAAGCTGTACTTAGCCCAAAAGGAGATTTATCTTTCCAAACAAAACTGAAAGACTTTATGTGGAAAACACTATTTGAAGATACGAATGGTGCTCTCATTAATAAGGAGAATTTACTTGTCCCAAGCCAATACTTAGCTTCTTATATGGCATCTGCTCACATAGGTGTTATTCAGCAATGGTTAAATAACGGGCAAAAAGAAACACCTGAGGAAATTGCTCGTATTTTATCAACAATCGCCGTTCATGGACCTTTTTATGCGGCTGGTTTAAAGAAATAAGTCCGCTATATAATAAAAGATCATCCACTATAATAGCGGATGATCTTTTATATTTCATTACAATACTTCAATATACCCTTCTGTTCCATGTACTCGAATTCGTTGTCCGTCTTTTATTAATTTCGTAGCATTCTCTACTCCGACGACTGCTGGTAACCCATATTCACGTGCAATCACTGCTCCGTGAGTCATAAGCCCGCCAACTTCAGTGACTAACCCTTTTATAGACACAAACAATGGTGTCCAGCCAGGATCAGTAAAAGCAGTAACTAATATATCTCCCTCTTCTAAATTCGCTTCTTCCATGTTTAAAATAACGCGTGCTCTTCCCTCTATAACTCCTGAAGAAACAGGCAAACCTACAATCGCACCTGCTGGGAGGTTTTCTCGTTTATATTTACCTGTAATGATTTCTCCATCAGACGTCATAACGCGGGGAGGCGTTAGTTTTTCATATAATTTGTACTCATTTTTTTGTTTATAAATAAGCTCGTAATCTAGTTTATTCGTGCGAACAACTTCGTGAAGTTCTTCAAAAGTTAGATAATATATATCTTCTATTTCGTCAATAATGTTGTTTTGCACAAGTTTCTCGGCTTCTTTCAGTAACGCCTGCTTATATATGAAATAACGATTAATCATGCCGTATTTTGGATATTCACGATAACCGATAAAATTACGGATGTTACGAATCATTCGCTTCGTCTCTTCTACTTTTTGTTTACCATCCGGCAAATGCTGCAATCGACCTACTAACTCTTCTTCTTTTTTCAAAGCTTCTTGCAGTCCTTCTTCAAACTTCTGTTTACTAGCACCATATTCAAAGTCTCTTATATTGTTTAAAATCATTGGGATAATGGTTGTTGGCTTTTCACTCCAGCGCGTTTTCGTAATGTCAATTTCTCCGCTGCATCTCATTCCGTATTTATTTAGAAAAGCAGAGATGGCATCTCGAGCTTTTTCTCCGCCTTTAAATTGAACTAATTCATCTAAAAAGCTATCATCTTCTACATGTTGTAAATACGCAATAACTTCTTGGTACGGCCGAATCACATCTGCAACATCCAGTAATGCTAGCCCCATTTCAGACGTAATATTATTTTGTACCGATTGAGATAGCGTGTCTGCTGCATTCTTTTCGCCTAGCCATTGTTCCATTTTTTCATTGATCCATGTTGAAGCATCCATACCTGCCATAATGACAGCCATACTTTGCGGATGAAATAATATTTTCTTTAATTGCTGCATATCTTCCAAAATAAAATCAAGTACATCCACCCCTGATTTCGTTTGCATGTTTCGTTTTAACTCTTCGATTGATGCTTGATTCATGTTTATTAAATCCTTAACGATTGCTGGATTGTTTTCGATTTGTGGCTGCGAACTTACAGGTGGCCCACTTTTACCAACGCTCTTTTCTTTTTCATCCTCTCGTAACAATGTAATAAAATCATCTCGCTCGACTATAGTCGTTAATGCATCTTTAATAAGCGGTTCCGAATTCCCTATCATATTTAATAAAAGTTCTCTACTAGTAGGCGAAGCCAATCTTTGTGCAACATCAACAAACAACCTTCCTCCAGCTTGAAACCTCTGTCCAAAAGATGTTAACTGGAATAAAGACATTCCTAATGGCTTCAAAGGATCGGTCATCATTTGCTGGTGACCAACCGATACATACACATGATTTTCCCCATCATTTACTTCTGGTATTGGATATAAAGTCGTGATTGGGCGACTTTGGACAATATAAAATGTATCATCCACTACACACCATTCAATATCTTGCGGACAACCAAAATAAGCTTCAATCTGTCTTCCGATATGTGCTAGTCGTAATATTTGTGATTCAGACAATGTTTGAATCTTTTGCTGAGCCAGATCAATCTGTTTCGTCTCCGTTCCGCCCTCTTTTAAAGCATAAATAGCTAATTTTTTAGTTGCTATCATCTTTCCGGTAATTTCGCCTTCTTTTACTTTATAATTATCAGCAGAGACCAGTCCTGATACTAATGCTTCACCCAGTCCAAAACTGGCATCGATTGATACTACCTTTCGGTTAGAAGTAAACGGATCAGCAGTAAATAAAATGCCCGAAGCCTCAGGGAAAACCATTTTTTGAACGACAACACATATAGAAACCTGATTATGTTCAAAATCATTTTGCATGCGGTACATAACTGCTCGCTCTGTAAATAAAGACGCCCAGCACTTTCTTACATGCTGCAAAATCGCTTCTTCTCCGATAATATTTAAATACGTATCTTGTTGACCAGCAAATGAGGCATACGGTAAATCTTCAGCCGTAGCACTAGAACGCACGGCATACGCATGTTCATTTCCAAATCTTAAGAGATAATGAGCTACCGCTTCCACTACTTCAACTGGAATTTCCACTGCCATAATGGTTTCTCTAATCTTCTTGCTCATTTCACCAATTTGAGCTCGCTCTTCCATTTTCAACTTTGTTAGCTGCTGCAACAAAGTGTGAAGCTCTTCATTTTGCTCGATAGCCTTTTCATACCCTACCGTTGTAACACAAAATCCTTCTGGCACTTGTATCCCTTGAATGTTAGATAACTCCCCTAAATTCAAACCTTTTCCACCGACGAGTGAAAGCTGCGTGTTTCCTATTTCCTGAAAATCGAGAACGAAAGAACTCATGTACCATCTCTCCTTACTATGCATGTGTTCTTGATTGTAGCAGGAGTAAATACGAATAAACAGTCTATTTCGAACTTGATTTACATGATATAATTAAGTTAGGAAGGGATTAAAAAATGCCCCAGTTGCTTCATTCTGCAACTGGGGCATCTTATTTCCGCTCAATTTTAAATTATAATTTACTCACAACTAACTTCAATGTATTTCTGTATTCCCCTTTATTATAGAAACGCCATTCATTATTACATACAATTCTTACCTCAACAAATGGTATATAACCCGAAATATGCTTTATTTTATCCTCCTGTGAGCCTTTTCACAGGAGTTTTTATACATACATATATTATTTATAATGAATCAGTACTCCTATTTTTCAAAAGCATGTTCTGTGTCATAATAACGCTTTTTAGAATTTATATATTACCTACTAATTTTTCTAAAAAGGATGATTGTATTGGAAATGAAAAAGCTTCAAGGAATTTATGATGATGTTATTAGTTTAGGGGAAAATTGTTATACTGCTATTCATCTAAAAAAATATAAGCTGCGGAAATATTCAGGTCCTCTAGATTGGTTTGTATCACCGAATCTTTCGTCTATCAACGAATTATTGAAAAATAATTTTATAGACTTTATGGAATTAAAAAACATGCACCCAATGCCGGATCAAAATGTTGTGTTTAATGATGGCGTGATACAACCTGTTTTTTCTCATATTATAAAAGACACAAAATATAACGTGACATCTTATCATGATTTCCCTGTTATTCCAAATGAAGATTGGTTCATCACATACCATGATTTTAAACAAAAATTAGATCGAAGAATTGATAATCTTTACAAAAGAATTCATAATTCACAATCCATTTTATTTGTTAGATGGGGCGGAAACTTGACTGAAGCACTAGAATTACAAACAGTTTTATCAAATATTGTTAAAAATAATTTTAAGATCCTTTTACTCTATCCAACAGGACTTGAAAATGAAATAAACGAATTAGAATGGGAGCTTGATCATGTTTTTCCCATTCAAGTTTCGAGTAATTATCTAAATAAAAGAACTTGGTATATCCTCTTAAAAGATATACACTTAAACTCAAAATAATAAGTAGCTAATGCGATGTAATTCAAATAATGAACCGTGGGGCTATCGCCTTTCACATGCTTGTGAAAAAAATTTCTTTCGGTACATTCGTTAAAGATAAGATTATTAATCTTCCTCTCAGAAAGCACAAATGCCGAACGTTCCAGATTTACTCCATCCGAACGATTGGTAGATGAACAAATCGTTCGGATGGAATAAGCTTAAAGATGAGCCTGTTACCTAGAAACATACTTTAACTAATCTCCATTACATCACCAAACTTTAATATCCTTTGATTATGAAAAGCATCGGTACAAGTTATCGTCTTATTTAATGGATTTATATCAGCTACTGTTATGTAATTTTTATATAGATAGCCATTTTTATAATATGTAAGTAAAACCTCTTCTTCGCCTAAATATGAAATTAACAACTTATTTTCAATCCTCTCTTTTGCATCTTGCGTTAAGATTGGACGCGGGATTTTTGTTTGCTCCTGTATCATTTCTTTAATACAGGCGAACTGCTCTGGCATACTAGCAAACGGTTGCCACTTTACCATACCTCTTCCTTTTGGCATATTAGCATTTTTCACGATTTATGTCCTCCTAGTAATGTGTTTCTATATCTTGCTGTTGCAACGCTTGTGTAGGAAATCCCGCGTAAAATACTGTTCTTACCAAATCGTGTTCGAATTTCGTCCATCACCTTCGTTAATCTCATTTCTTTTTCTCTTTGTATAATGTTATCGAAAAGCGAAATTTGTTCTTCCCCTTCATGGATTAAATTTGTTAAGGAAAGACTAATCGAACGAATCGGCTCTCCTGTATGCCGTTCGTATAAAAAATATATACAAACGTTGTAAATGTCCATCGTTAAATTCCTTTGTTTCTTATATGTGTGAAGATAATAAAATACTATTCTCGAAACAAAAAAAGCAAAGATTTTTAATTTACTTCAGCTTTCTTGTCTCTACTTTGTATATTTTTCTAAATTTAGTTTTAACTTATATATACTTCCGACAAAATTTCCTACATAGCATATGCACTAAGATTCATCCGTATAACTTAAAGTATCCAATTTCAGTTTGTGTTAGTAATGTAGTTAATATTGGGCTAATATGAAGTTCCAAATTTTAATTATTTGTAGTCTCTTCATCATAGAGTTAATTTAGGGGGTATTTTTTGTCTACTCCATTGTTTTCGACACTCTGCATCTAGACGATATACCCATTGTCCACAGTAAGACTTTATTTCAAATCCACAAAAAATAGATTACCTGCACACGAAAAAGTATAGCGTACAGGTAATCTATTTTTTTTTGAGATTAATAAAAAACTAATTTATCTTTTGAATTCTTCCATCAATAATAGACTGAATTGGTTCTTTTGATTTCTTTATATAATCTACTAATGCTTCAAAATCAGTCGGTCCTGTTTCAGCATCTTTACCGTTTTTAAAGGATACAAATCCATCTCCACCTGAAGCTAGAAATGCGTTCGCAACAACGCTGTAAGTTTTAGAAGGAATAATTTCTTCTCCATTTGTTAAGCGAATACTTGTTACTTTTTCTCCATTAGGTTTGTTCGCATCCCAAGTGTATTGGATCCCTGAAATTTGAAGCATTCTTGTTATGTCTTTTTGCCATTGTTGATTTAAAATATCACGAATGTCTTGACCTGTTAAATTTACTTTTATTAATTGATTTCCGAATGGTTGAATACCATATATCTCTCCCCATGTAATATCACCAGCATCTAAGTCATTACGAATACCACCAGGATTCATAAGTGCAATTTGAGATTGCATTGTTGTACGCTGGGCATCAGCAACTAAATTTCCGAGAGTAGATTCACCAGCCGTATTGAGTTTGCGATCTAGTGGAGCAATAGACTTACCTACAACTTCATTAACAAGAGGTGCGATTTTTGCTTGATATTTCTCCATCTTCTTCTTTATTTTTTTATCAGGCTCCATGCCTTCATGGTAAGTTGTAACAATTTCTGCTTTTTTCTCAACAATATCTTGTGTTTTACGATCAATCTTTACATCAACATCAGCAAAAGCCATACCATAAGAATTTGCTTGTACGACAAGTTTATTATTAACAGTTCCATTTACATAAGTGTGGCTATGCCCACCAAAAATAACATCGACTTCTGGATCAGTCTCATTTGCTAATCGGACGATATCACCATTTGTTACGCCATTCCCATCTGTTGTACCTCCGTTATGCGCAAGAACAACGATAGATTTAACGCCTAGTTTTTTTAATTGCTTTACGGATTTGTTAATAGCTTCAACTTCATCTGTAATTTCTACATTCTTTAGCATAGTAGGCATAACAAGGTTAGGAACATCCGTTGTTACGACTCCTATAAATCCAACAGGAACTCCTTGTACCTTTTTTATAGTGAATGGTGGTAAAAATAAACGACCGGTGGATTTATTATAGAAATTTGCAGCAACATATGGGAATTTTGCTCCTTTAAAATTCCCTGTTTTCTCATGGTATCCACCATAAATAAGGCGGTTCATTTCTGCAACACCTTCATCAAATTCATGATTTCCTATAGTTCCAACATCGAATTTCAAATCATTTAGAAATTCAATCGTAGGTTCGTCTTGTAATAATGCTGAAACAGGAGTACTTGCTCCAACAACATCGCCAGCATGTACCTTTAATGTATTCGGATTTTGTTTTTCACGATCACGTAAATAAGCTCCTAAGTACTCAATTCCCCCTGCATCTTTATTGTTAATTTTTTTTACAGTGTCTAGTTGCCCATGAAAATCGTTAATACCGAGCATTTGCACATCTATGTAGCGGTTTGGTCCTGTACTTGCTTGGGCTGAAGGCGCAGCAAATACACTAGTAAAAGTAACTGTACTTAGTGCTAAAGCAACTGGAATAATTTTTTTCAACATAAAATTTCTCTCCCCTAATTAAAATCTGACATAATACGATGTTATTTTAATATATTAAGAGAATTATTTCTATAAAAATTCAACTAATTATAAAAATTAATAAAATTTTATTGTTTTCTGACAAAAAAATCTTCCTCAAAAATGTGAAGGTGTAAAACGACAATTTTTAATGGAACTTTGTTAACGTACCGAAAAAACAGTTTTTAACTTAGTAATTCTTTAACGCACGAAATTCGCGTTATGTTGGCGAGACCCCCTGTCTATCAAGCTAAGATTGGGTTTTCTATGAACTTCCGTTCTTGTCGCCTACATGCTTGATATTTTGTTTATTTGTTTTTAAAATACGCATACCAAATAAACCTTGATTAGATAATAGCCCACTCCAATTTATGTATCACCTGTTGCAAATTATATGCAGTTTGTTAGGAGAAGAATGTTTAATTTTAGTTCCATCTATCCTGGGGATATACTTTTTGAAAAAACAAGGGGTATGCGAAAAATGGTCGATGATTCTTATAATACTTGTTGGTGTATTTTTGTTTGGTATGGCGCATTACTCTACCTATGAGGGGAATTTAATTCAAATTCTTTTTGTATCTTGGTCTAGGAAGATTGCCCTTCAACTGGATTGCATTTAAAGCCAATTCTATATGAGCAAGCGTAATTGCTCATGTTTTTTATGATCTACCACTGCTCCTGGTTGCATTGTTAGTTGTACCTGCATAACGTTAATAAAGCTGTTTATTAACTAGATATATTTAAATGTAGACAAAGTAGACCAAATGCACACGATTGGTGTATTTGCGTATAGTGGAAGCAGTTGGGATAATGGTAATGAAGATATTGTTCCTGTACATAATGAACATGAAGAACGAAGCGTTAAAAAAATTATCAATACGGTGGGAAGTCTCCATGTTTTTGTTAACCTAAAGGAAGAAAGTAACCGACCAGAAACTTCATGGATGTTTACTCCTACTGCAGCAAGTTATTGGGGAATAAAAGATAAAGAAGAAATCATGATTCCCACAGAACAATATGATGGCATTCTTTGGTTAGAAAAGACGACGCCTTCTGTACTGAAGTAAATACAAAAGCACCCTTACAATATAAGGATGCTTTTACTTATATTTTTATACATTCTTTTTCTATGAATACATTTTTGTATATATGCGTTTTAAATAGTGATTTCTAATAATAAGGAAGTAAATAATTTGCATACAAATAAAGCTTACTAATACAACTATTGAGCTTTGAATAACGGACATTTCCTTGCTTACTGTTTGTCCTAATTGATGAAACGTTAGAAATGCAAAGCTGCTGTGAAGCATAGCCACTACTATTGGCAGGAAAAATAGTAACATCATTTGTCTTGTCACGATTTGCTTTAACTCACTTTGACTTAAACCTAATTTTGAAATCATTTCATACTGCTCTTGATCGCGTTCTAAATCAGTAAATAGACGGAAATATAAAAAGCTTAGTGTAAATACGAAAAATACAATACCCACCATTACACTTGAAATAGAGAGTAATCCGTTTTGTTGTTTCAATTCAATCCATTTTAAATACAGTGATGAAAAGACATAATAATCCTCTTGATTCGTACCAATGAACTTTTTAAGGTTTGTAGAAATCGCACTTGTTTCAGACCAATCTTTAACGATAAAACCGTAAATTGTGTAATCTCGCAGTACGCCTTCTTCTTGAACATTTAGGACCTTATTATAAACAGCATCAGATACAATAACAGGGCTTCCAACCATTGCTAATTCTGGGATATAAACTGATTTTTTCACAGAAAGTGAAACCTCTAGATCACCATGTTTTATAACAAAATCTGTTAGATCTTCTGCACTATTTTCGTTCTTATTAAGTCGTATAGCAATGCTATCATTTTCATTTGTTAATTTCTCTATGTCATACCCTAATTGTTTTGCATATTCATTATACGTAGATAGATTAATTAACGCCAATCCGTTTAGTGTCCTTTTAAATTCTGTTGCTACTAGGTTATAAGAAAATCCTGATACTTCTAATTGTTTTTTTATCTCTTCAATATGTGCCTTTTCTTGTACATTCCCTTTATCTGATCGATAGGTAAATGCATATGGAGTTTCATGTTTTGCCAATTCAGGATTTGCGATAGCTGTACAAACTCCAATTGCAGTAAAAGAAACAGCGGAAATAATTGTAACGATAAAGAACGTTCTTGCATTATCTTTCATTCGATACATTAATTCTGAAATAACAAGGAGATTGGTTCTTTTAAAGAATGTAGTTTCCCTATTTTTTAAAGTGTGTAACACATATACACACAATTGAGTAAAGAAAAAATAAGTTCCAAATACAATAAATACGACACCTACTCCTACGAGTAGGAATAATTGGTTCAAAGTCATGTAATTTATAGCGGCAATACTGTGGTGAACAGCGGAGTAACCCGCTCCAAATAAAATAAGTACCAACAAGGATATATAGACTGACACTATTGGCTCAGTTTTTGGTTTTTCATCTGATTTTATGAGTTCTATAAGCTCATTCATTTTCACCATTTTCGATGTAAATAATGAAATAAGTAGAAATAAAACAACAAAGGACATTGCTGTTACTAGCATTGCCTTTAAAGGAAAGTAAAATGTTAACGTTTGCTCTACTCCTAATAAAGACCCACTAACTAGTAAAAACAATTTAGAAAAAACCATTCCAAGTCCGATTCCTACTACTATAGAAGGGATTCCAATCAACATATTTTCGAAAAAAATTAATCGATGAAGCTGTTGATGAGACATTCCATGTAACATTAATAATCCAAACTCTTTTTTTCTATTTTTTAAAAATGCACTAACAGAATAGAAAATAAATAAGAAAGAAAAGACAAAGATTAAGTAATAAGATAAATGAAATCCTATTTTCCCAAATGTACTCATGATGGTACTTACATGAGTCAGTTCGCCTTGTAGGTTCGGATGAAAGATAAGTAGCCCATAAGTGAAAAAAACCAATACCGCAAATGTGCTACTAAAAAAATGCCCAAGATATATTCGTTTATTCCGTATAACATTATTAAATGCGAGCTGTCGAAATGTCATTTTTATTACCTCCTAACCTAGAAAGACTATCCATAATATTTTTATAAAATAATGGGCGATCACCATTGCAGCAAACTTCATTGTATAACTGTCCATCTTTAATAAATATAATGCGATCACAGTAACTAGCAGCAACTGGATCGTGCGTTACTAACATCATTGTTGCCTTTTCTTCTTTATTTAATAGTGTTAATATCTCCATTACGTCTTGAGAGGATTTAGAGTCTAAGTTCCCTGTCGGTTCATCGGCAAGAACTAATTTAGGAGAGTGAATGAGTGCACGGGCTATCGCTGTTCGCTGCGCTTGTCCTCCTGATATTTCATATGTTCGTTTATTTAAAATTTCGTTAATACCTAATTTTTCCGAAATAGATTCTACTCGTTTATTTATTCTTTTCACATTCATGCCATCTAATACAAGCGGAAGAACCATATTCTCTTTTACTGTTAATGTATGCAGCAGGTTAAAGGATTGAAAGACGAACCCTAATTCCTGTCTGCGAAATAAGGCCAAATCATTGACCGAAAGCTGATATGGATTTTTACTATTAATAAATACATTACCTGATGTTGGCGAGTCAATAGTAGATATCATATTCAATAACGTTGTTTTTCCACTACCCGAAGGACCCATGACCCCAACAAATTCTCCCTCTGTTATTGTTAAATTAATATTTGAAAGTGCCGTGTGTGAAACATTTCCTGTGTATTCTTTACTAAGTTCTTTTACTTCTACTATTTTCATATGAGAAATTCCCTCCATTTTTATTTACTAAGAATGAGATTTGATAACTATTGCCTTCCTACATTTTGATTTATTTAAAATACGATTAATGTACTACTCATTAATAATTTGTTTCAGCTTTTATTATTTAAGGCTGTCATACTTGGTCGAATGTATTAAGCGCTAAAATAACTTGCTATCGTACTTCAGGATTTTTAAACATGTTTCTGTTTTTCATTGTAGTAGTATGGTTGATTTTCTCATATTGAATTATCTTTCATGTTTCTTACACGCTTGAAATGTTTCTGAAGATACAGTCTATTAGGTCGAGAAACATAATTTTTTTGAGAGATAGCATTGAGAAATTTTTCATATGCACTGGACTATTTGCTACTAGATTTCCGTATAGATTTTATTTGCAATTCATCGTATTTTCTTTACCGTTCAACAAGTTCTTCCTATTCTTAAAATGGAACAAATTTATTACTTAGAGTGTCTATTACGTGTATTCCAAAAATATGAAAGGACATATTATTACCAAAAGTAAAATGATGTAAAAAAGTGTGTATTGAAATACTGCATCTAAATGTTACAAGTTTAATACTTTCACAGGTGAACGATTACAAGTGTAATTAAAAAAAGAAACACTCCAAACAACGTCTGTTCATTCGTCTAAATGCTTTAATTCTGCTTAACCTGTTAAAATTCAACTTCAAAAGTATTGTTATCCTATACACGCTTTAAATAACATCGGTATTTAAAATACCAAAACAAAAACCATATATTCTTGAAAGAGGTTGAAAATTTATGTTCGTTTTAAACAAGTTCTTTACCATTTCACATTACAAAAAGATTGCACCTATCGTATTACTTTCATGTGTTACATTAATAGGCTGTTCTAATAGTAATACTCCATCTGAATCACCTAAACAAACAAATCAAATTAAACAAGAAAATACTGGTAATGATTCTTTTGCTAAACTTGAAAAAGAATATAACGCTAAGCTTGGTATTTATGCACTGAACACAGGTACGAATCAAACCGTTTCTTACCATGCAAATGATCGTTTTGCATTTGCCTCTACATCTAAATCATTAGCAGCGGGAGCTCTTTTACGTCAGAACTCAATAGAAGCTCTTGATGAAAGGATTACGTATAAGCGAGAAGACCTTTCTAATTATAATCCAATTACTGAAAAGCATTTGGATACAGGAATGACGTTAAAAGAACTTGCTGATGCTTCTGTTCGATATAGTGATAGTACGGCACATAATTTAATTCTTAAAAAGTTAGGTGGTCCATCCGCATTTGAAAAAATATTGAGGGAAATTGGTGATACTGTTACTAATTCCGAGAGATTTGAACCTGAATTAAATGAGGTAAATCCAGGAGAAACACATGATACGAGTACACCAGAAGCAATCGCTAAGACGCTTCAATCTTTTACATTAGGAACTGTATTACCATCTGAGAAACGTGAACTATTAGTAGATTGGATGAAGAGAAACACAACTGGGGATAAATTAATTCGTGCAGGCGTACCAAAAGGATGGGATGTAGCTGATAAAACTGGTGCAGGGTCTTATGGGACAAGAAATGATATTGCAATTATTTGGCCACCAAATAAAAAGCCAATTGTTCTTGCCATCCTTTCTAATCATGATAAAGAAGATGCAGAATACGATGATAAACTTATTGCAGACACAACCAAAGTCGTGTTAGATACTTTAAAAGCTACGAATAAATAATCATCGATTATTGGAGAGTGTAATATAAACCGTGTAAATAACCTACTATCCTAGATAGAGGTTCGCTTCACGGTTTTTCTTTTTCTAAAATTACTATGAGGGAATGGTTACACTTATTGTTAGATAGAAAAGAGATCCAAAATCCGTAAATTTAGCTCAATCAATTTTAAAGCTTATCAATCGGAAACTGTTGAAGATATGCAAGAGGCTTTGAAAGACGTTGTTGGACCTATGTTTGAGGCAATGGTTCAAGGCGAAATGAATCACCTTCTTGGTTTAGATTTAAACTCAAAAAGTGAAAAGAACAGGAAAATCGTCGTAATGGATATCCACACTTTGGATACCTAAAGTGCCACAAACCTTGCGGTTATTTAGTAGCACTCCGTATCCAACCTCACTTTCATCCCATGCCTAAAGGCGATGGGCTTTTTCGTTGGAGAAGGACTGTAAAAGAACCCCAAAACAAATGGAATGGCAGTCATATTCCCCAATTGGCCAATGGTATTGAATCAACTTATGGTTAACATTAAAATTGCCAAACTTATTAAAAAATACAGTATTTATCTACCTTGATTTAAATCCGTCCTTTGTTCGATAAGAAACTTTGATATATCTGTGTTGGTGCCATTCTGCAAGAGGAATTCCACTAAATCTTGTTTTTGAAGAACAGGATTAATAACTGCTACATCTAACTGACTCAGAATCTGAACGATGCCATGATGTGAAACACTCTTGATTGTTTTAAAAAGTTCTGCATCACGTTTCTTTCGTTCGGCGGATTCTTGAGGATACCCAGTATTGAACGGTTCTTCAAAAAGTTTCTCAAGCGTGAAGCGAAGATTTAGTTCGCCCGCCCAACCGAAATTCAATCCAAGTGGCAGTGATGCACAGTTTCCGTTATTTATCCTACCAAACAGAAACGCATCTGTTGGAGTTGGCAGATAACTACTAATGACATTCGGAAGTGTATTACAGGCAATCGACATACCAACACCGCTACTACATCCAGTGACTACAAAATCAACTGCACCTGAGTTTAGAAGTAGACCAACAGCTAAGGACACTTGGATATAGCTTAACTCCGATTCCTCAATAGTAACGCCGAAATCCAACACTTCATATCCATGCTTAGCCACAGCCCTTTTTGTTTCTTCAAATATCAGTTCATTTTTGCTAGTTTGGGTACTTGCTTGTATTACAGCTATCTTCATTCTTTCACGACCTTTCGATTTAATTATTACACAGGCCGAAAGTCAAAAGAAGATAAAAATGATAAAACTAACCTTACCTTAATGTTTGCTATTCTATTTGTTCATTTCAAAAACTTACACATATTTTTTGACAATTCCGGTTATTATTCTCTATTTTTCCATCACAGTATTGTGATGCTTTTTATGTATTTTGAGAAGTATTGGTAATTTGATGTTACAGAAACTGTTATTCTTCCATTTCTATAGAAAAAGTTGGGGATTCCCCCAACTTTTTTATACATCTATTTTCTTATTAATCCTGTGGATGTGACCTGATATGTTTTTTTCTTACCTATATATTCCTGTTTTCCATTCTCAAGGTTAGTTAAAGTCGCTCGCGTTTTTTCCTTTGCTGCTTCCCCTTCTATATGAGTAAATTCTATATAATCCCCCACTTTTATAGGTACTGTTTGGGTTTCAGCATTTTGTTGTCTATTCCCCACGATTTCCTTATTGTATAATACGCTACCAGATGAGTTTTGGACCTTAATACTTGCATATGTACTATTAAAGTAAGAATGCGGTACGCCAGCTTCTAATTTGATTTTCAGCTCTTCTGCTGTTTTATTATAATCTACTTTTGCAATTTCTCGATCACTATATCCTTTTAATGACCATGCAAATTGTTTTCCATCTAGAATTGTTGTCTCTGGCATTTTTTCAACTTTCTTTAATCCCTCTTTAGTAACCAGATAACTTGCTGTCTTTCCAATAGTCTCATTTTTGTTATTTTCAAGATTCGTTAATGTTGCGCGTGTCTTTTCCTTTACTGCGTCTCCTTCTATATGAGTTAATTCAATGTAATCCCCCACTTTTACAGACACAGTTTGGCTTTCGGTATTTTGTTGTCTATTCCCCACGATTTCCTTATTGTATAATACACTACCAGATGAGTTTTGGACCTTAATACTTGCATATGTGCTATTGAAGTAAGAATGCGGTACACCAGCTTCTAATTTGATTTTCAACTCTTCTGCCGCCTTATTATAATCTACTTTTGCAATTTCTCGATCACTATATCCTTTTAGGGACCATGCAAATTGGTTCCCTACTAAAATATCAGAATTTCCATTTATAATTCCTACTTTTTTCTCTACAGTTCGATCAAATATGTCTGTTAATGTAATTTTAGCAAAAGCCGTTTGAGGTAATTGCATAGTTTGACTTATCTCAGTTTCGTAGGACTTAATATTATCAATTACTTTCAAAGGTTGTCCCATTAACTTTTCATTGTCATAGATTTCAATTTTCCCTTTAAATTGTGGAGTACTTTGTTCTTTCAATTTCCAAGAAACATTTAATTTCTCATCTTCAAAGCGAATATTTTGAATATCAAAATCTAAAATTCCCATTTCTGGTTGACTAGGCTGATTTATATTGAAACTTTTTCCAGTACCAATAGTTGATTGAGTATTTCCTCCTGCCTTAACCCAGAGATATTCTGAAGTTGCTCCTCCATCGTATTGATAGGACGTATCATGTTGCCCAGAGATACGCTGATTATTCCAAGAATTCCATTGTTGATCTGAAACTTTTCTGCTGTATCCATTTTTAAGGCGTGCTTCTCTTACATCTTGTCCATTACCAGCCCAGTCCTCTTGAAACATCGATAGACCATAGTTAAATGCAACATTTGCAACTGGATGATCCATAATAGCAACTAACTTCCATTGATTTAATTTATTATCTTTTATCCATTGGCCAAACTTTGTATGGCCATCTTCTTGCCAAGAACGTAGAGTCATTCGATACCATTCACTATCTTTCCAATTATAAGTTGTTTGTACCTTCAGACCTGTTCCTTCTCCACCAAATCTACCGGCTTCTGAAGTCGGCGATAAATATTCAGCTTTTATTGCTTGGTTTGATGCTATTGGATCCCAAAGCGCAAAATGAAGAGTACGTTTACCGGTTTGATCAAAGCCACTTTGTTGTTGGAAGCCAGCATAACCACCACCCTCTCCCCCCTGATTCCAGTTATGCACAGCCCAATACGTATAAGGTGCTGTTTGGACTGGTGACCAGTCTATGCTAACGATATCTGAAGCAGCAGTATTTTGTGGTGTTACATAAACCGATGGAGCATGAGATCGGATTGCTGCCTCTGTACTAGAAATTGGTGCTCCATACATTGACATCATGGTGCAAGCCGCAGTAATTATAACAATCTTTTTTAGTCTTCTATTTGTTTTTTCTTTAAACATAACTTCCTATCTCCTTTTAAATTATTTTAGTTACATTGAATAATAACTAAATGTTGGCTAAAAATATTATAAAAATTCATAAATATATAGTTTTAGATTTTTATGCTGAAAGACTCCTTTGATATTTCATGATTTTTCAATAGATTTATTTCCTTAATTACTCGCGCTATTAACTATAAATTCATTTACGGAAATAACATTATGTAAACATACATCGTGATAATTAATAAAATAGCTTATCAATTTGCACGTGTCTTTTCAATAGATTAAAAGAGCCCACAAAAAACGTAGACTCCTTTAATTACCTAAACATTAAATATTGCAACCGACCAAAAATTAACATTAAATTCTTCTGTTAGCTTATTTAATATTTAATGAAGTAGATAATGTATTCCAAGGTGCATTTGTAGATGTATTTTGATATTTGAATTGTCCATTTTGTTGTCCCGAAGCATCCCATTTATATTCCCATCCATCAACTGTTCTATCACCATTAATATCAATCATCTTAGAATCTACTTTTTTTAGTTTTTGACCACTCATTTGAGCAATCGGATTTCTACCATATCCCATTTCATTTGTATAAATGTATAAATAGCTTCCTCCATGATCTTTAACTGTACTAAAATTGTTTGGACCGATAAATTCAACTCCACCTAATTGAGATTCAACTTTTACTACATTTAATGATGTTAACGGTGGTGCAGGTGCCGCAGATACATCTGTCGCTATGCCAACTGTTGCTCCCACTACTAATGACGAAACCCCTAGGATCATCCTTTTTAGCATACAATCATCCCCTTTATATTTAATACAAATTGATTCTATCATACTAATTTCATATACTTTCTTCCCTGTGAAAGAGTTAACAAAAAGTACCTATTTATATATGAAATTGTGCATATTCATTGCATTTTTACTATTTGCACTTATCATTAATCCTACTACAGCATAATTGGTTCTCTACCTTTATGGACTTTCAACACTTGGACTCGTTTCAAGGTGGCTTTTGTAAGAGCTAATAAATGGTGCGTAGTTCAGTTATTTAACAAATAAAAATAAAGTTGCAAATCCAATTCTATTTAAGCCGGCTTTTCTTCTAGCATTATAAGCAAGATCCACCACTTGCATCGATTAACTCACCAGTTATCCAACGGCTGTCTGATGAAGAAAGAAAACCTACAATATCAGCTATATCATTAGGTTCTCCCCACCTATTAAAAGTCGATAAACCTGCAGCATATTTTTGGCCATCTTTATTCCCCAATGGCTCAGCGTTCATTTCTGTATTAATTATACCCGGGAGAATTGCATTTACTGTAATACCACGAGCACCAAGTTGTTGTGCTAAAGTATGAGTAAGTGTATTAATTGCCCCCTTAGATATACTGTAGGCAAAAACACTTGGGGAGGCTACTCGTGTAACAAATGATGAAATATTGATAATCCGTCCTCCATCTTTTAAACGTGGCAAAGCCTTTTGAATAATGAAAAATGGAGCCTTCACATTAATATTCATAACCTCATCAAAAGACTCCTCTGTAGATTCCTCTAACGTTAAAATCTGCCCAATTCCAGCATTATTTACAAGAATATCAAATGTAGTATTACCTATATGTTTTTGAAGAGATTGATCCATCATTAAATACAAGTTATTAATGCCGTTAAAAGTACTTAAATCTGCACTGATTGCAAATGCGGCACCGCCATCTTGTTTAATTTTATCCACTATACTTTCTGCATCTTCTTTTCTTTTACTATAGTGAACTACAACTAACGCACCAGCCTGTGCCAAATGTAAGGCAATACTTCGTCCTATTCCCCTACTAGCCCCTGTTACTAATGCAACTTTCCCCTTCAATTTATTCATCTCATCATCCCCTTGTTTAAAATTCTACTTAGTTATATCACAGGATACGCTTTGAAATGTTGCTCTCTAATTTGGTTTCCTTAAAGGACCAAGATTGTATTGATACTAATTTTATTTAATACTAAACAGCTAATTTTCTTTTTATGCTATAGTACACCCATATCCGTTAAGCTAGGAAAAGTGAATACCACCAACAAAGAAAAGCATTATTTTTAGATTGTAGTACCTGAAAAATATCTAGTTTCTAAACCTTTGTTAAGTAGCCTCGATGAGCAATTATACAAAACCAATAATGAAAAAAGGATCTGATATGAATATCAAATCCTTTTTTACTATGTATGATTATTTCACCGCTTCTCTTAATTCTTTTTCAGCTTTAAATGCCGGTGCTTTAGAATCAACACTTCACATTTCTGTAAAATTATTATATAGGGTTTTAAAGATACCAACAGGTATTTTAACTATTAATAGATTCACTTTATTAGTAAGTATCTTAGGTATTCTCATTCCAACTGGTTACTTTATTTTTATGTATCGTAGCCCGAAAACTACAAAAATTGAAAAGTCTCGTTTAATTGCTTACATACCATTATTTATAGCTGCTACAATGTTTTGGGCTATTCAAGAACAAGGAGCTATCATTTTAGCTTCATATGCTGATCAGCGTACTCAATTAAAATTGTCCGGGTTTGAATTGCAATCTTCATGGTTTCAATCATTAAACCCCATTTATCTTGTTTTGTTAGCACCAGTATTTGCTTGGTTATGGGTAAAGCTTAATTCACGTCAACCAAGTACTGCTAATAAATTTGCTATTGGTTTATTATTTGCTGGTTTATCCTTCTTAGTTATGATTATTCCTGTATATATCCATGGTACAGAATCCCTTGTAAGCCCTATTTGGTTAGCGATTAGCTTCCTGTTAGTAGTAATTGGGGAACTTTGTTTATCACCTGTAGGTTTATCAATTACAACCAAATTAGCACCAGCTGCCTTCTCTGCTCAAACAATGAGTTTGTGGTTCTTAACTAGTGCAGCTTGCTCAACTAGTTCGATTATATAATCCTGAAACAGAAATTATTTATTTCGGTGCAATTGGTGGCCTTTCAATCATTTTAAGTGTAATTTTATATTTTATGGCCCCAAAGATTCAAGTTTTAATGAGAGGCATAAAATAAAAAAACTGTGCTAAAAACTTGTTATAATGCAGGTTTTTATGCACAGTTTTTTTGAATGACTATTTAGATTTTTCTATATGTAACATTCCAATATATTTATCGTTTAAATTAACCCCCTCATAATGTAAAATTAATTCCACTTTTCAGTGCTCCGCCCTATCGAAATGCTTGCTTTTCATGATTTATATTCTACTAGCAATGTATTTTGTATTTAATCGTCGATTATAGTTTGTAAAATGCGAACATTTTTTACCGAGCCGATTTTTACGCCTTCCTTGTAAATAGTGTTTAATATATAAATGCTTACTTCTTTTGGTGTTTTGATTTTTCTTCAACAGGAATCTGCATATTCATAATTATCTGTCCTTCTGAATAAAACAGATTCAATTCATGTAAATCTGATTCAATTACATTACATGATCTAAACTGTAAACCATTTCTCTCTATATAGTCTGTAATATTTGTATATATTTGATGTCGTACTTCATCCATATGCTCTTCTGTACATACGTAATCAACACAAAGATAATTACCTGCAGGTATACTAAGAATATCAACATGCTCTATCTCTGTATCATTCAAAACAGGATAATAAACTGATAGTCCCAGATCATCATTGAATAAATTCTTAATAGGACACATTGTTATAAATTGTTCTTGAAAAAATTCACCTTGCTTAAAAATAGAACGGAATTTATCAAAAAAGGATTTTACACTATTAAAATCTTCTCCTTTGATGTGATAATATTTTCTTTCCTCAAAATAGACACTCTGAATTTCATTGAAGTTTTTACTTCTATTTTGAAGGAGATCGAGGAGCCTAGTAATTTTCTTTTGCATTTCCATATATCGATAAATTTCAGTTTCAATTTCATCTTTTTTGTTCTGTAAGATATTTATATTGTTTATTATTTTTCTCTTATTTATTACTAAATCAATTTCTTCAATTGAAAAACCTAAATCTTTACAAAAGAAGATTTGGCTAATTCTCCGTAGTTCTTCATTTCCATAAAGCCTATACTTATTTTTATCTATCTTTGGCTGAACTAATCCTTTTTCTTCATAGAATCGAAGTGTTTCTTTCGTTGTATTAAAAATCTTAATTACATCACTTTTAGTTAACTTATAGCTATCCATCTAATTATATTGCCTCCTATTAAGGAATAATATTTATACTATAAACTATGTGGTTACTTCATAGTCAATAAATAAAAACAAATTCTTTTCACACCAAAAATGGTCGTTTAAGGAACCCTCCTAACTCGCGGTAAACTTAAGTTTTTCAACTTAGAAAATCCTTAGCGTACGAAATTCGCTTTATGTTGGTGGGATCCTATGCCATCAACATAACGTTATATACGTTTAATTTCAGGTGAGATTGTTTCTATTTTTAAATTTATAGTAAGAATTTTCAAATAATTAATATTAAATTTTCAGAAAACAGAAAGAAGGTCTAGTTTAATTGATTTTTATTTAATCTTAGCTTGATAGTGATGGGGTCCTGCCACATCGCTATCAAGCTAGTGAAAAAAACACCTCAAAAACAGTAAAATTGATATTTCTGGGTAAAAATGTACAAAAATCTTATTTGGGGTCGTAAAAAACTTTTTAAGTTGATGGATGTGGAGTTCTACATTTTATGCCGCACTAAAACTATCTTCAATAATCAAAATTAGGTTACATAGTTTTTTCTTTTATCATCTCAACAAATCTCTGTAAAGCAGCAGAAAAAAGTACATCTTTTCTCATAATATAATAAGTTGGTACTTTAGAATATTTCTCAGGTAAATTAGTCATGGTTAAAGATTGCTCATGGTCTTTCAAAATTGATTTGACCATGACAGCAATGCCCATTCTAGCCTTCACACAACCATTAATCGCTTCAATTGTTCCGAATTCTATCACTCGCTTTGGATAAATGCCTGCTTCTTTTAACCACTTATCTACTCTATTTCGAAAGAAACAGCCTCTACTATAATTAACATTGAATGAGCTTAGCTTAATAGTGATGTGGCGGTACCCCTGGTACTATCCTAATACGTTAAAACTTTTTTTAAAAGGTTTTAACGTCCTACGTTTTTGACCATTCTGTACAACGATAACTTTGGTTTATTAATTTCACTTGTAATCTGGTAGCCTAACCTCTGATACAATTTAATAGCAAGTTGGTTCTCTTTCTTTACCGTCAGAGAGCATTTGGCAAAGCCTTGCAGGGAAGCCTGTTCCTCGGCAAACTCAAGTAGTCTGGTACCTATCCCCAGTCCACGACTTTCGGGCAATAAAGCGATTGTTCCGATGTGAAACTCGTCATCTTCTCCCTCCTTCAAGGTAATCATGGAATAAAGCATTTTGATATTCCGAATGTTATAAACAACAAAATCCAACTTTCGGAATGAAAGCAGCTGTTTAAAAGTGGGCCAGGCAAGACGATTTAAAACGGGGATGGGATAGCAAGTAATCATCCCTAAAGTTTTCCCGTCCATTTGAGCTTCATAAGCGTATTGATGACTAAAACGGTTGTTCCCCTGCCGCCAGAGCTTAGAAAATGTCTCTTCGACTGTGTTCTTCTCCTCAGATCCTGCAAGTGAAAACGCCATGTATTCCAATGCCATTACATTTAGCTGGGCACCGACTATGGATTGATGAACAGCCTTTACAATAGAGATTTGATTCATTTCCCAGTACTCCTTTTCGCTTTCTATATTATTGATGTTAATTATCATGGATTTGTATCATTTCACTTCCCTCTCGACTCATCCTTAGCTTTGAAACCATAATAAAATGTATTTAAAACAAGCTCTGCAGCAGATTTTTTAGCCACATTTCCTTCATGTACCTGTTCCCAAGTATGGAAAAGCAGAGCATAAAGCGTATTCAAAATCCATTCGCTGCTAACTGTTTGCTGAAAGTAACCTTTTTGTTGTAACAGCTCAATAACGCGTCGTAAGGGTTCCCTCAGCTTCTCTTCGGCTTCACCTAATTCTTTATTGTTAAATACAGATGCATCATGACCTAGAAAATAGATTTTGTCACCTAAAGGGATTAACGCTTCAATGAGTTCTGGGATATAGTTTTCGCTTCTATCCTCATCCAGTGGAATCTGGTTTACCGTATCACTTACCAATTGTATAGCTCGATGGCCCAAGAATAGCATCAATTTCTCTCTGCTTTCGACGTAGCGATGGAGTGTAGCAATGCCAATTCCCGCATATTCCGCAATTTCATTCATCGAAGCAGTAGGATTTTCAACAAGCAATATAGTAGCCGAATCAAGAATTGCGTTAAATCTCGCTTCCTTTAACGTTGATAAGTCTTTCTTCATCGTCAATCTCTCCCTTTTTATATATAAAGTCGTTATTTTTTGATAGATAAATATATCATTTGATATTATGATAAACAATCTCAAACAAAGTGTCCAGCTGGTGAATGTAGCTTTTCCAAAAAAATATATTACTGAAACTGATAGTACTTTGAATGTTTCATTATTTAGATGACGATGAAGAAATTAATTTTTTGATGTAATAAATATAAAAGCCAAAGAAAATGGTACGAGTCGCTTTCTTAGTAGAAAAAATGATCACATTAGCTGGGTTTTTTAAACTATTTATCACGATGTTCCCTTGTGATATTTTTATTTTTTTCACTAATATGGCTATCCTTCTTGCTAATTTTTCCAGCATTTTTTCATGAAGAATTAATAATTACAGTAATTTTTCTACTTATATTAAATCCATTTGCACTTCATTTAATTACTGAATATTTTTTAATGAAGTTACTTTCTGCATCAAGTTATCGGTTTACTTTAAAATTAACTTCCGGGTATTTGCTCATCAGCCTTTTAAGGTTTGAGCCGTCATCCTTCTGCTTTACATACTGGTCAAAAAATGCCAGGCTGAATTCGTTAATAATGCGATGAACTTTCTTTGGATTTTCACCTGGGCCCTGCAACAGTGGGGAGAACAAATGTAAATCAGTGAAGCTTGTATGATCTGTATGAGGAATGACCATTGACATACCACCGCCAGCTAACCCACGCCCATATCGCTCCGTCACTTTATCGGGATCTGCCTCATCAGGCTCTACGGCACTCATGAGCAGAAATGGTTTTCCAATCCCACTTTCAGGTAAAATTTCCCCATACAAAGCGCCATCCATATTGATAGCTGCTTTGACACGAGAATCTTTTGCAAGTATTTGTGCTGCGGTAGCTCCACCGTAAGAGTGCCCAAACATTCCAATTCGCGAGGTATCAAGCCTTCCTGTAAAGAAGCCGGTCTCATCGTTTTGGTTAAGCTTCTCTATCTGATTAAGCACAAAGGTGACATCCTCCTCCCATAATTTTATGTGGCTATCCCCTGCGTCATCAGTTAAATTGAAGGGCTGTACGTAAGCAACTCGACCATCTGGAAAGACGGTAGCTGCAGTATCAAAGGTATGATCGATACTTAGAACAATATAGCCTTGACTAGCCAACTCCTCAACTTCAAACGTGTTTTGATTACGAAAACCATTAAAACCATGAGAGAAAAGTAATATAGGATATTGATTCTCTGAGTCTGAGAGTTGTAAATCCATAAACGAATGAGATTTTACCAATTCTAAGTGGCTGAATGCAAATGCAGGAATGGACAATGTTTTTTCTAATCCCTTGGAGAGCTCATTTATATTACGAATATAAGGTTCTTGGTCCCCCTCGCTTTTTTCAGCTGCAGGATACCAAATTTGCACCATCAGTTCGCGCCGATCGGTTGGATTTTTCGAATATGGTTCATTTCTCTGATGATCAATCCAATGATATACCTTCGTACCGACCCTATGTGGGCCAGTTGGTTCTTCAAATGAAAATACTGGCATAAGTAAAGGTAGCGCAACTGCTACAGACAAATAGATGCACAACAACAAAGTTTTAACTATGAATATACCCCGGCTTCTAAAGCCCTTTTTCCGCCCAGCTAATAAATAGCATAAAATCAAGATAACTGGGGATGCATATGCCGGAATCAGCTGCCATCTAAAACCTTCTACCAATAGCTGAACTGTAACCATTACACCAGCAACCAAAGTAGCTAATTTAGACCACTTTTTCGTTTCTCTACCTACTAACAGTATCCAACTTAAAAGACTAAAATTCACAACTATCAAAACGATTTCCCAGAAATTCATTGGCCTATCTCCTTTGAATGCATTTTACATCTAATTTAAAGAGGTAATTTTCAATCTGAGCAAAAACAGATGAAACGCCTATATAGTTGCACCAATTATCCTTAATAATTGTTTCATATACTCCTTTCTTTAAATTAAAAACTTAAAATGCCCAGCTACCTTTACGGAAAATCGGCTCTACAGTTCCATCTGGTAAAATACCATCGATATCCATCTCACTGCTGCCAATCATAAAGTCCTCATGTGTTACTGAAATATTTGCACCTAACGTTTCGAGTTGATCGTTTTCTAAATCCCTTCCATCCTCTAAGCAAGTTGGGTAAGCTTTACCAATCGCTAAATGGTTCGATGCATTTTCATCAAACAATGTATTAAAATATAAAATCCCCGATGCTGAAATTGGCGATTCATGTGGTACAAGTGCTATCTCACCTAAATAGCAAGAGCCTTCATCCACATTAATAAGCTCCTGTAATAAATCATATCCTATCTGTGCTTCAGCTTTAATAATTTTTCCTTCTTCAAATGTCAGTTTAAAACCGTCGATAATATTCCCTTGATAAACTAATGGTTTTGTATTGCTTACATAGCCATTTACACCTTGTTTCATCGGTAACGTATAAACCTCTTCCGTCGGCATATTAGCTATAAAGATAGTATCATCTGGCGTTTTACCACCTCCAGTAATCCATTTATGCTCTGGTGCTAATGCAATTGTTAAATCAGTACCTGGTGCTGTATAGTGAAGCTTCGCATATTTTTTATTGTTCAGTAGGACCGCACGAAATTCTAAATTTGTTACATGTTCACGCCATTTTTCAACAGCATTGCCTTCACCGATACGAACAGTTTTAAAAATACCCTCCCATAATGCTGGTACTTGATCCTCAACTGCTAAATTCGGGAACACCTTCGATGCCCACTTTGATGAAGGAACTGCTACCATCGACCAAGCTATTAAATCCTTCATTACGGCGTTGCGATTGTTTCCTAGAGCAGCTCCTGATACCTTTTGATAGGTAGCTAGACGATCAGCTGAAATACCTGCAAATTTATCAGGGTCTGTAGCATCTATTATTAATAGTGCGCCTTTACGCTCAATCAGCTCATCATTCATTTTGACTATCCATTCTGGAAAACGATTAAATTCCTCATCTGAGGCATAATCAAAGTAAGCACGATCCATTTCCTCATCAGAAAAATTAACATGAACACGCCCTGCCCCAGCCTTATAGGCCTCTTTCACAACTAAACGAACGAAATCCAATGCATCCACTGATGTATTGACTAATAAGTATTGCCCTGGTTGAATATTGACACCAATTTTCACCGTAAGTTCTGCATATGCTTGTAATTTTTCTTCAAAAGTCATATTATTTACCTCGCTTTTATCCAATAATTTTTGAATTCCCCTTACTAGCTTGCCTTCATACCATACTTTGTGAATAGGTTTTTCAGGATTTTCTCTTGTCTATTTTTACGTTTTTCATCAAGACACGATAACAACCAATAGATTTTTCAATTCATTATTTATCTCTTGAAATTAATGTAGTTACTATACGAAAATATATTTCAATGAGTTTCGGTGTTTTTACCAAATAATCCAATCCAAGGGTATCAAGCACTACATAAATTTATAGCGTTCTTTATTGTGAAAGCTCACTCATTGCTTCCCAACCTTTTCAATACTGCACCTATAGGCTTTCCACCAATGAGGCGTTTAACAATTTCAATCACACCTTTCTCTGTATAAAGTCATTTTTGATAGATATAACTATCATTTAATACAAATATAAATCATTTAAAGTTAATTATCAAGCCGTTAAATTTATTTTTTCAAATTATTGGTAGAAAACTAAGTGAAGCTGGATTCTATCTAAGTGAGCGATAACGGAAAGATCTTTATGCACACAGTACGAAATTACTGCTAAATATTAACGAGCCGATATACTCTTTCTTAACTGGGTAAAAATCGGATTTTTTGTTTCAAAATTTACTTAGCATATATTTTCGTTAAAATGTGGATGGTACCCCATCGCCACCAAGCTAAGCTAATATAAGTTTAATTTCACGTGAAATTTTTTCGTTTTTCTAAAGACCAATGTAAGTTCTTTAAAGATTTGCATGCCAAATAAACCCTATCAGGTTTCAGTTTTTTGGATTACGCTACATGACTGTGAGACATAGAAAAGTTGTATACGACGCCTAAGATATCAAAGACTGTTTTCTTCTCATACCTATGGGATTTTCGTCCTTTTTTCTGTAAGAGATTAAACAGACGAAAGAGAATATTTGTTAATTATTGGGTGTCTTTTTGTAAAGATTGATAAATAAGTGGAAAATAATCTTTGATGATATAAATTGCTTTATATTCACTTAATTCTCGTTTCTTCTTGATGAGGAGTAATTGGCGCATTTGAAAAATGGTGGAGGAACAAAGAAGGATACTTATTAATTGTCCGTATAAGTGTGACATTTTAGTCGTTCTAATTTTACAGAATTACAGTGATGAATACGAAAAAATGATTTCCATGTTTTAAAAATAAGTTCAATTTGCCAGCGTAAGGAGTAAAAATCGTATACTTGTTCCTTTGGTAGATATTCTAAAGGAATATTTGTAATGTAAAAGTTAATTGCACTAAGCCTCTTACTACGTTCTTTATAGGTAATTTGCTTCTTATGTTCTTTAGATGCTAAATCCTTTTGCCTACGTTTCATTTGTGTTTCAGTTAATTTGTACAGAATGAGTCTTGCAGGAAGTTTCTGATACATTCCAATATAAATTTCAGGAATTTCATATGTTTCACCTGACTGTAATTGGTCAATGAATTGCTCCATATCTAATTGGATGTACTCAGAGTGCTTTTTTATTGTTCCATTTTGAAAGTATTCAGGCTCATTATTCTTTTGATATATACGTGTATTGAGCTTTAATCTTGAAATAAAATAAGCATTACACTCTTCTACAGTATGTAAGTCTTTTAGGTCGAAGTATCCTAAATCACGTATACATACATCGTTCGGTTGAAGGGACGCTAAACAAGTAGAAGCATACGTTTTATCATTGTGCTTTCTCGATCCTACATGAACATGAAGAAATTGACCACTTAGTATATTTTCACACCAGCATTTTGACCACTACCACCTGAACCTTGATATATAAAAGTGAATTTATCCGGAATCTGAAAATGTGTAGTATCCAATACACGAATACGTCGAAAATAGTTTGTATACAAAGTTGGAATTTTGTTAGAAGAACAAAATTGTTGGTGAAGTAAATGTGCTAAGAGTTGTTGTAAAAACTGAACAGCCTGAGAATTAAAACGTTGATTGAGTCCTTCTGGACTCATAGAAATGCCTGTGTTAGCTTCTAATCGACTACATAATTGTACCAATGAAGTATGGGCTATATTTTGACTTAACCAAATACATAGAGCCACTAAATCTTGCGAGCGGTATTTACTTTTTCGTTTAACAAATCCTACATTGTTAGCTAATTACTCGAAAGCATCAGGTGACATATACCGTTGCAATTCTTTAGAAAACAATTCTAATTCATCAGAAATCGATAAATTCATACTAAAACGCCATCCTTTCCTATGATTCTATAGAAAGAATAGCGTATTTTTTCATTTTAGGGGGAATTTTGTTTTATTAGCTTGATAGCAATGGGTACTATATAAAGAGACTTCAACGACTACTAGCTACTTCCTAAACGTTGTTCCTCATTTACAAATCTGTTTATGCTTTTTAAAATTTGCAAAAGGACCAACAATATCTTCATATTACTTATTAACCATTATTGGCTGAATCCTCTCCTGAATTCCCATCATTACTGGGTTGCATCGGCGTTCCATGGCCATCCTCATTGTTTGGCGGCTTTGTATTTCCTTCGCCACTTCCACTGTTTGGCGGCTTTGTATTTCCTTCACCACTTCCATTGTTTGGCGGCTTTGTATTTCCTTCACCACTTCCATTGTTTGGTGGCTTTGTATTTCCTTCGACACTTCCATTGTTTGGTGGCTTTGTATTTCCTTCGACATTTCCATTGTTTGGTGGCTTTGTATTTCCTTCGACACTTCCATTGTTTGGTGGCTTTGTATTTCCTTCGACACTTCCATTGTTTGGTGGCTTTGTATTTCCTTTGACACTACCGTTGTTTGGCGGCTTTGTATTTCCTTCACCACTTCCATTGTTTGGCGGCTTTGTATTTCCTTCGACACTACCACTGCTTGGCTCACTTTGCTTTTGATCTTCTGGTTTCTTTAATTCTTCTTGTTTCTTTTGCTTTTCTTTTTGCTTATTTTCATTTGGCTGTTCAGTCGTATTTGCTATTTTTGCATTTGGAGAAGAATCACGCTTCTCACCTTTAATACGTAATTCGCTACCTTCTTGAACTACACTGTTCGGCATTTTAAATTGCGACTTATCTGTAGAAAAATTAGTCATCATTTCTTTAAAAATCAACTGAGCAATTTTCGTATTTTTACTACTAATATAATCATCTTTACTATCCTTTGTATATCCGGTCCATACAGCCATCGTATATTGTGGTGTATAACCAGCAAACCAACTATCACGAGTTGCACTTTCTGGTAGATTATATTGTGCTATTTGTTCTAAAGAATAGTTTGTTGTACCTGTTTTACCCGCTATATCTAAAGAACTTATATTAGCTGTTGTACCTAATCCAGATGAAACAAAAGTACGAAGCATATCAGTAATCATATATGCTGTAGAATCCTTCATAACTCGTTTTGGCTTTTGCTCAAAGTTTTTTGATGTACCATCTGGATAAACGATTTTCTTAACAAAATGTGGTTTCGTATACTTACCATCATTACCAAATGCCGCATAAGCACCTGCAATTTCAGTTGGTGACGCTTCATTTGTACCAATCGCTGTTGATTCGGTCGGTGCTACATTAAATGTAATACCTAGCTTTTCAGAGAAAGCTTTTGATTTATTAATTCCTACTTCTTTTGCAGTTTTAATAGCCGGTATATTTCGGGAAGTTTTCAATGCATCACGCATTGTAATTGGTCCTAAATGCTTTCTATCAGCATTTCTAACTTCTTGTCCCGTTGAGTACTTAAATGGAGAGTCATCAATTTGATGGTAAGTAGCCCATTTTAAATACTCAATTGCAGGAGCGTAATCAAAAATTGGTTTCATCGTTGAACCTGCTGAGCGATTTAATTCAATTGCTATATTATGCCCTTTAAATACAGCTTTATTTTCACCACGTCCGCTACCAATTGCACGAACTTCTCCAGTTTTCGTATCCATAAATGTGAAAGCCCCTTGGAATTTCTCATTTGGATAATTAATAATATTTTCATTTAAAAGCTTGTCCGCAAAATCTTGTGCCTTTGGATCTAATGTTGTATAAATTTCTAAACCGTCAGATCCAATATTAGCATCTGGCAACTCTTTTTCAACTTCTTTCACAACCGCATCCATAAAAGCAGGATATGGCATTTCTTTTTGTTCAGTTGCTTTCTTAAGTCCTTCTGTTACTGGCACTTTTGATGCTTCTTCCATTTCTTTTTTTGTAATATAACCATGTCGATTCATTAATTCAAGTACAACATTTCTTCTTTCTATTGCTTTTTTGATATTTTGTTCTTTCGTTGGATCATAGCTATTAGGCGCTTTCATTAAACCCGCAAGCATCGCGACTTCTGGTAGTGTTAAATCTTTCAATTCCTTACCATAGTAATTTTGTACTGCTGTTGCGATTCCGTATGAACGGTTGCCTAAGTAAACTTTATTTAAATACATTTCTAAAATTTCATGTTTTGAATACTGTTGTTCTAGCTTATACGCTAAATATATTTCTTGTACCTTTCTCTTTGACGTTTTTTCCATTGATAAGAAATAATTTTTAATAACTTGCTGTGTAATCGTACTTCCACCTTGAGAGCCGTAATCCCCTTTTAGGCTGACTAAAACTGCACGTGTAGTACCTTTAAAGTCAACGCCTCTATGCTCATAAAAACGTGCATCTTCTGCCGCTAAAAATGCATTTTCTACTAATTTAGGAATTTGATCATACATAATATTTGTTCGTTTTTCTTTCCCATATTCATATATCAATTTCCCATCTTTATTATAAATTTTTGAGGATAACGGATTAACAAGTTTTGTTTTCTCAAGTTTTGGCGCATCCTTAATCATAACGAAAAAAGTAGCAACCCCTGCGACTAACCCTACAATACCAAGTAATAAACAACTAATTAAAAACTTACGAAAAAATGATGTTTTACCTTTTGTTTTTTGTTTTTTAGCTGCTAGTTGTTTTTTCTTTTTAACTTGTCGTCGCTCCTCTCGAGAACGATAATTTTCTGACATTCTACTTTCTCCTGCCTTTCAATTCTCCTGTTGATTTACTTAAAATTATTGAGGTTATCTTCAGAAATATACTTATATTTAAAAAGTGTGCTAATCAGAAACAGTACATAGTTTTATAATCTATAGATTATAAAACTATGATTAACTCTTGAACTAACTATTCCATCTCTATTCTGTATAATAATGCTGTCCCTTAAAGCAAGAAAATTGTGAGCTGTTCCTCATCTCTTTGCACTTTATCTAATATTTGTAATAGTGAGTTCTTACATTACTCGTCTAATATAATGGTTCTTGTTAGCATAATCGTAATGAAAAGAATGTAAAAAACGATTCTTTTGATGTAAAAAGAATCGACTTCTAATTTTCCTAATAAAATGTTCCCCACTGTGTTATCACTATAATGAATATCTTTCTCCTCAAATTCCCCCAAGAGTCATACCGGTATCCACCTGATTCTCTGTAATTGGTGAATACTTGACTAAATCATATTTTGTACAAGTGAAAATATCGCCTAATTTGTCAATTGGATCTTGTAGTAAAAATGCCCCTGCAATTAGAGCCTTAAAGGTAGATGCATAAACAAACCGTTCGTAAGGTAATCGATAGGTAACTGCCCATTTTGTATCAGCGTCGATTGGATAGCAACCCAGTCAAGCGTCGAACTTTTCTCAAGTTGCGTGAGTGCTCAATGAGGCGTATGATTTGCATATTTAGTTTTCTCTACTTTTTCTTTTGCTTCCATCTAAAATGATTCACCTGTAAAAAGTTTTACACTTGCAAGACTTAAACTTAATACTTCAACACACATCCCTATTTTTAACATCCTTGTACTTTTCAAGATAATCAGTCCTTTCGTGTTTAGCAGTACTTAAAATAGATGTCAAACCAGACTCAATGTATCATGTTTGGGCACTAAGTTTTTAGGATTACATTTAATAGACAATTTAAGTAATAAATTTGTTCCACTTAAATATGAGGAAGAAATTCAAGTTTTTATAGTAACGGAACCGAAACTTTAATAGGGGTACAACAACGAGAAATGGAATTTCATAGAAAATCCAATCTTAGCTTGATAGACATGTAATACCGTCAGCGTTTTGGAACATTATCATGCTAAGCAAAAAAACTCACTTTTCATCTTTTTTCAGATAAGAAGTGAGTTTTTTCGTTTTGGTGTATTTATTTTTCTTAACTTGATGGTGACCAGTTTTTACCCATATAGACGTAATTTTTTACTTTTCTGTAATAGTTACAAATTCAACGGCTCCCTTCCCCTCAGTGCCTAAAGCCGTATTCAATTTATTTATTTCCTTTGTTAATTCTGGTTCTTTCCCCTGATTGACTAAATTAAGATTCCCAAAAGATTTATTAAAAGATAGAAATTGTCTTGTTTTTTCTTTCCCATTTATTTCTTTAAATAAAGTATCATCTACAATTATTAGGATTTCATTGGATCCACCACGATATGGCGCTAGCCATACATCACCTTCGTACTTAGTATTCATTTTTTTCCCGTCATATGTTATTTCTTTTAAGTCCTTATATTCTTTATTTGCAAATATGATAGTTTTATATTTTCCTTTTTTCGGTAAATATTCAAAAGGGACTGAAGATAGAAGCCCCTCGTCATTATCCCTTTCACGTATGAGCCCTTTTTTATTCATTTTTTCAGCAGTTGTTCTACTAATAAATAGTAAATTACTAGGAGTATCTGCCCCAGCATCCCCAAACTGTGTCGGGAGCTTTAAGTTGAGCTTGTTATTATCTATAGACCCTTCTTTTAATTGATATAAGTCTTGCGAGGTTGTTATATCTTTGTACAAGTCTATTATAGAGTTTCTTGCTTGTTCGTTTATCTCTCCTACTTCTATTGAAATTCCATTTGCCGGAGAGTCTTTTGCACCAAATAATGAACATGCTCCTAATATCGTAATCGAAATACCAGCTACTATTAAAAATCCAATTCTTTTTTTCAATCTATATTCTCCTTCTTTTAATTATATTTGAATTAAAAAATCGTTTTATACATTTTTTTCAAGTATTGAGATCGAACAAAGTAAAAGTATATAATTTGTAAAACTAAGAAACAAACCAATACTATAACGGAACTACCCAAGACTGAAAAATCAGCTAACTTTTGCAACGCCATAAAAGCTACGGCACTATGTGTAATTGCTATTACAATGGGTAAAAAGAATAGTAATGCAAGTTGACGTGTCACAATTTTCTTTAATTCTGGTTTACTTAAACCAACTTTTGCTATCATTTTATATTGCTGCTGATTTCGTTCTAAGTCCGTATATAATCGGAAATATAAAAAGCTTGCAGCAAATGTAAAGAAAACAATACCTATTAATACACTCATGATAGATGCAAGTCCAAAAGCTTGCTTCATAGCTATCCATGTAAAAATTAAAGCCGAAAATTGATATGATTCGTTGTATACCGAAGGATCATTTATATCTTTATTCCCTTTCTGTAAGGAAGCCAAGATTTTTTCAGCAACTTTTTTTGTTTTCTCCCAATCTTTCACAACAAAACCATTGATGGTGAATTGACCGTAGTGACTCTCTGGATCCACAATCATTTGATTATATACAGTATCCGGAATAATAATTGTCGTTATGTTTGTATCTTGTAGTTCTTTTGGCGTTAGTATTTTATTTACATGCATAGCTTTTTTTATATTTCCATGCAACAATTGAAAGTTATTTCGATTAGATTTTGTATTAATAACTTTTCTTGATGGTATGACAAAACTATCATTATCATCTTTTAAGCTTTCTTTTTCAAAACCAAATGCCTCAGCTAACTTATTATAATCACTTATTTTTATAACGCTTAATAAAATATTACTGTCATAAATGGTATCCGAAATTTGTTTAATTGAATAAGTCACCCGTTTGAAATTAAAACCGCCATCATTGAGTTCACTTTCAATCGTTTTTATATGTTCTTTTTCTAAATTGTTATTATTATAAGACCGATAAGAAAATGCAAAAGGGCTATCCGATTCAGCCATGGATGAGTTACCTAAACCCATACAAGTCCCCACTGCAGTGAAGGCAACAGCAGATATAATAGTGACCATAAAAAACATTTTTGCATTATCTTTTAATTGATATACTAAATCTGAGATGGTGAGAATGTTTGTTTTCTTAAAGAAAATATTTTCCTTTTTCTTTAATACACGTAACACATACACACTGAGTTGTGTAAATAAGAAGTACGTTCCAAGTACAACAAAGCTCACCCCTATCACCATCATGAATAATACATATTTCACATCCTTGTAATGAATTGCGTTAACACTATGGAAAACAGCTGTATATCCTAATCCAATACAAATTAATGCGAACAAAGATAGCCAAAGGGATGCTTTTGGTTCAGGCTTTGGCTTTTCTTCTGCTTTTATTAATTCTACTAATTGCTCTACATTTACTAGTCGAGAAGTGAAAATTGAAATAAGTAAAAATAATAAGAAGAAAGCACCAAATGTTATTCCAATTGCTTTAAAGGGCATGTAAAATGGGAGTCCTTTATCAATCATTAGCAGATTGTTGCTCATAATTAAGATAAACTTTGAGAACGCCATTCCAATTGTAATTCCTGTTAAAATAGAAGTGATTCCAATTATTATATTTTCAATAAATACTAATTTATTCAACTGTGAACGTGACATCCCATGTAGCATTAGAATTCCAAAATCTTTTTTTCTTGTTTTTAAAAATGCACTTACAGAATATAGGATAAAGAAGAATGAGAAGAAAAATATTAACCCCTGCGATATCTTTAATCCTGAATTTGCAAATGTATTGATTGTTACACTGGCAGCAAGGTCACCTTGTAAATTAGGATGAAATGCAAGTAATGCATAAGTAAAGAAAATCATAATAGCAAACGTACTACTTAAAAAATGAGCCAAATATGTTCGTTTACTTCGAATGACGTTATTAAATGCGAACTGTCGAAAAGTCATTTGCATTTCCTCCTAATAATGCTAGAACCTCTAGGATTTTTTGATAGAATACTTTGCGATTATCGCCACAATAAATCTCATTGTATAACTGTCCATCTTTGATAAACACAATGCGATCACAATAACTTGCAGCCATTGCATCATGTGTCACTAACATCATCGTTGTGCTATTTTCTTTATTAAGCGTTGTCAATAATTCCATCACATCACAAGCAGATTTTGAATCCAGATTTCCTGTAGGCTCATCCGCAAGTAATAATTTTGGATTATGAATAGCAGCTCGTGCGATTGCTGTTCTTTGTGCCTGCCCACCTGAAATTTCATACGTACGTTTATCTAATATTTCAGCTATCCCTAGTTTTTCAGCAATAACTTCCACTTTCCCTAACATTTCTTTAGGGCTTACACCATCAAGCGTAAGTGGAAGAACAATATTTTCTTTCACTGTCAATGTATTAAGGAGATTAAATGATTGAAAAACAAACCCTAATTCCCGTCTTCGAAATAAAGACAACTGATCTGGAGATAACAGATATGGGTTTTCTCCATGAATTAATACTTCTCCTGATGTTGGAGCATCTATAGTAGACACCATATTTAATAACGTTGTTTTCCCACTCCCAGATGGTCCCATAATTCCTACAAATTCACCTTTGTTTATTTTTAAATCAATATGGGATAATGCTGTATAAGAAATTTTCCCAGGATAAACCTTCCCTAAATCTGAAACATGTAGTATCTCCACAAGTATTTCACCTTCCATTTCTCTTTTCGATACATGAAGTGTAACTTATATATAGTATGTCTCATATCGATTTCCCTAACATTTATCTAACAAGTTTGTAAGATTCAAAAGAAAAAACCGATGAATAATCTTTCTTTCATCGGTTAACGAGAGGCATACGGGAATACGATTCTAACTTTCGTTCCCTTACCTACCTCAGATTCTAGCTCAATCTTATGATTTAATTTTTCACATACTTCTTTAACAAGATATAATCCCATTCCCGTAGACTCTTTAAATTTCCTACCATTTTCTCCAGTATAAAATGGATTGAAAACACGTTGTAAATCAGCAGTAGGAATACCCACTCCATAATCTCTTACTTCCAAAATAATTGCTCGTCCTTTTGAATAGGCCGATACTATTACTTTCCCTTTCTTACTTGATGAATATTTAATTGCATTTGACAGTACTTGATTGAGTATAAATCGAAACCATTTCTTATCTGTTTCTACAATAAGACTCGGATCTACTTTTACTTCTGGATACACATAACTACGTATAAACAGACGTTTATTTTCATGAATAACAGAATCAAGCATTCCCAATAATTGCAATCGTTCTACATGAAAATCCTGTTCAAATGTTTCTAAACGAGCAACATATAAGACCATTTCTAGTCCTTTTTTGATTCTTTCCGTTTCTTCATTAATACTGTCAAATCGTGAGTCTTCTGCATCTTGTGTAATTAACTCAATAACAGAAATAGGTGTTTTCATTTGATGAACCCATTGATTCATAAAAGTCATTTGCTCTTGTTGTTTTCGTTCCCATTTTTTTAATTGGTTTTGATAATATTGATATTGAGATTGTAGTAATGTTTCTAAGGCCATTGATAATGGAGTCAAATCACTATCTTTTATTGACTCCTTTAAAGTTTCCATTGGTGTTGATAGACGTTTGTAGAATGAACGATGACTATAATAACGATATATTAAATAACCCATTAATAAAAAAACACCTAAAAACACAGAATATAATGCTGTCAAAATATGTGGATAGCCATCAAACCAATATATAAAAAGAATGATAAGCAATTGGGCAAATGTATAAAAAATAAGTGGAATATGTTCTTGTAAAAATAATTTCATTATTCCTTTCCTTCCTTTTTCCAAGTAGCATGCAAACGATATCCAGCACCACGAACCGTCTCCAATGCGTTTTCGATACCTAAATCTTGCAGTTTCTTTCTAATTCTACCTATATTTACACTCAATGTATTTTCGTCTATATATGAACTATCCCATAATTGTTCTAAAATCACTTCACGTTTTACAAGGAGCGGAGACTTTGTTATCAATATCTCTAATAAAGTTGTTTCTTTTCTAGTAAGTAGAATTGTCTTATCATCTAATTGAAGTTCCATTCTTTCTGGGAACAGAAATAATCCCGATTGCTCAACTATTCGTTCTTTTACTTTAGGAGCATATTCACCGTATGCTCTTCTGAGTTGACTACGAATTTTAGACATTACAACCTCATAATAAAAAGGTTTTGTAATGTAATCATCACCACCATTTTCTAAAGCCATAACTTGATCCATCTCTCCACTCCTTGCAGATAGAAATACAATTGGACAAGTAGAAATAGCTCGTATTTTACGACACCAATAATAACCGTCAAAATTAGGTAAATTCACATCTAATAGCACTATATCTGGTTTTATCTCTTGAAATATATCTAAGACATTTTCGAAGTCCTCTATAATAACACTTTGATATCCATATTTTTTAATATGAGTTCCCAGTAATTCAGCAATTTTCATATCATCTTCTACAATCATGATTGTATTCATTTCGTAATCTCCTTTAATTTAGGGGTAATTTTTAAAGTTCATTTGTTATTTAATATTTTACTTATGTAAAAAGATGATATCTTACCTCCCCCTTTAAATGCAATAAGTATCCAATAAAGCGTATATTTGTTGTTATTTAATTAATAATTTCAATAGAGATTGTTTCTATCTTTTTCTTTACTTAAGTAGATTCTTTTTAATATACACAAAAAGACCGTCACAGTATTGTGACGGATACACGGGAAAATACTAATAACTAATTACTATTATTATTTATTTGTCACTTTTAAAGCTTCTAACACTATCTTTGTTGCTTCTGCAATAAGCTTATCATCGTATTTAGCATCCTCTTTATCATGTTTAGAAAGTATCCAATTATTTGGTGATCGAATAATTGCGATATCATTTCGGATTCCATAAGATTCCGAGTCAGTCTTATCAGCTACTTCCCATCCTCCTGGAACTCCAGCACGAATTAAGTTGTCTTCTGTAGTATTCCTTTCATCCAATCTATTAATAAATCCCGTTTCTCAGTTGAAAGTACATCTCCTAGCGTAAAATCCTGAAGACTAGTTGCTAATACTTTTGGGTACTAGTATCATGGGCGTCTCCTGGATGCACTACGTTTAACTCTGATTTAAAACGTTCAGTATTTGTAACGGCATCTCCTATTTCTCTCATTGAGTTTTGGAATTCTCTAGGTCGACCTAATTGTTTAAGAATAAGATTTTGTGCATTATTATCACTATATTGGAGGGAAGCATCTGCAAGCTCTTTCAGAATCATACCTGTATCAACATTCTTCAATAAAATAAACCCGGTTTATTTCGTATGCAAACCTTTAAATTCCCTACCTGTAGTCTAAAAAAGAAAGAACCTCTACTATATAAAATTGATGTTGTATTTTCTTAGCTTGATAGCGATGTGGCAGTATCCCTTTAAGTACTATATAGATAACAAATTATGAACCAAATTTTCTATTTTGGTGCATTAAATTTATAGAAGATAGATAATAACATAATTTTCTCAATAAGTAATATTCTTATTTCAATACAAAATTCTTACAATTAATGCTATACCTGTATTAAGGGGACCATTTTAGTTAATTAGGGAGAAAAATTGTAAAAATGATATGGGAGGAATGAAAAATGTCATTGAAAAAAAAGTTAGGTGTTGGAGTGGTTTCAGCCGCTCTTGGTTTATCTTTAATTGGTGGGGGAACATATGCATATTTTAGCGATCAAGTTGTAACAAATAATACATTTGCTGCAGGTACATTGGATTTAGCTATGCAACCAACTACTTCACTTAACTTAGAAAATTTAAAACCTGGGGACAAAATATTAAAGAAATTCAATTTAAAAAATAGTGGTACATTAGATATTAAAGATATCATGATGAAAATAGACTATACTGTAAATGACGTAAAACAAAATAATACTACAGAAGATTTCGGTAAACATATTAAAGTACAATTTCTTTGGGATTGGGATCCTGCAAAAGGCCCTGCATACGAGACAACCCTTGCAGAACTAAAATCACAAAGTTCAGAGATTGTCTCGAAAAAAGTATTTCATTCTAAGTGGACTGAAACAGGGGGGTTAAAACCTGGGAAAATGGATTGGTTTTGGATAAAGTTTATATTTGAAGATAACGGAACAGATCAGAACGTTTTCCAAGGGGATAGTATTGCGCTAAAAATGGAGTTCCAAGCCAATCAAACAGAGGGAAAAGAAAGATAATATTACAAAAGTATTGTTGGGAAATGCAAAACTGAGCTTGTAATTTTTTACAATTCATAAAATTGACCATCAAATATCCATATAAAAAACCAGTGATATCAGTACAAGTGTATAATATCACTGGTTTTTTTGAGTATAACATTTTATATGTTTTGTAAAACTATTTTTCTTTCGGAAGTACAATTCTTTTATACAATTGAACTGTAATCAAGTAGTAAATTAAGTAAATCACTACGAAAATGACAAGTGGCAACCAAATTCGAAAATACGGATCAATCAAAAGCGGACCGAACATATTCATACCAACTAATAAGTGAACAATACCCACAATTGCTGGGACTAAGAATACAAAGAATAACTCTTTATAAATTGATTGTGTTAATAACTCTCGGCGAACACCGATTTTACGAAGCATTTGATAACGTGTACTATCTTTGGATGCACCGGATAGAATTTTAAACATTAAGCAGCTTGCCATCATTGCTAAAAATGCAACTCCAACGAAAAAACCCATAAACATTAGTCCGCTGGCAAAATTATGACTCACAATATACGCTTGATACTTACTATCCAATTCTTCCGCTTTCACATTTTTATATTTTGCTATCTGTAATTCATCAAGTTTTTTCCATTCTTTTATGTATGATCCAAAATCATCTGTTTTCCCCATAAACACAGTACTTTCTTTCCCCTTCATACCATCATATATGTTTTGATCTACAATTTTCATTTCATAATCAGGATACATATAATCTGGCTGGATCGTTCTGAAAGCCTGGATCCATTGTTTTGTGTTCGTCTCTCTTTGAACCTTTTTTATTGAAAATGCACCAATGGGTATTTCCTCTGAAACTTTCTCTATTTTCACACCTTGCAAGAAAGGGCGATTTTTTTCTACATCTTCTTTAAGATAATAAACATACCTATCATCAACTTTGTAATGATATTCATGTTTTTCTTGAAATAAGATACCACCCAAAATTTTCTTTTCTTCCGCTGTTGGATTATGAATGACTGAATCGTAAATTCGCATTTGATCTGTCATTTTTAGGATGTTGTTTTTAAATGCCATACCACAAGCAATTCCACCAGCACCAAGAGCCACTAAGATTGCTACTGTTGCAAGCACATTTGTTAGACCATTAATGCGGAAATTTAATTGTGCAAAAGTAAAAGCATTTAGTCCTTTTTCACTATGTTTTTTATTACTCTTTAGCTTGTTAAGCATAACTGGGAGAAGTGATCCAAATATAAGGTAAGTACCAACGGTTGCTGTGATTAATCCAACGGCCATTAATCCCAAAACAATTAGCGAATTTGTATGAGAAATATAAATCAGTGATGCATAACCAATACCTAATAAAAGAATACCAAGGAATGCAACTACAACTGTCATTTTTCCTTTTACGGCGACACGTTCTGTTTGTGCATCTGCATGTACAAGTTGCAGTACAGAAATACGCGATAATTTAATACTATTCATAATTGCTGATAATATAAATAATGCAAAGAAGAAGACGCAAGTAATAACGATAGATGGCGGATAAAATGCTTTATAACCTTCACCAGTAAACTCGAGTTGTTTCATTAATAACTGACCGATACCTTCTGCAAGTCCTACACCAATTGTAATTCCAATCAAAAGAGATGTGGCACCTAATATGATTGTTTCGATAAACATAAGTAAGGTAACTTTATGCTTTTTTGCTCCTAACATCATATACATACCAAATTCTTTTTGGCGAAGAGCTGATAAGAAAGAGTTTGCATATAAAATATAGAAAAATGTGATAACCGCTAACAAAAAGGAACCAATTTTAAATACAGACACAATATCTCTAATAGAAGAGTTAGATTCAAGAAACGTTTTATTGGATGCTAGCGTTTGAAACATATAAAAAGTCGAAATAGAGACAATAAGACCAACAAGTAAAACAATATAATCTCGCAACTTACTTTTTAGGCCTGACATGGAAAGCTTAAATAACATGATTGAACTTCCTTCCTTACGCTTTTTGTGTGCCTAAGTTTGCAAGCACATCTAAAATTTCTTTATAAAACTCTTCACGTGTACCACCACGGTGAATTTCTTTATATAGCTCACCATCTTGAATGAATAAAATACGCTGACAGTAACTTGCACTATATGGATCGTGCGTAACCATCATAATAGATACGCCTTGTTCTTTATTTAAGTTTGTCATCGCATCCAGTAAACTTGCTGCATTTTTAGAATCAAGAGCTCCTGTTGGCTCGTCCCCTAAAATAATTGCAGGCTCATGTACTAAAGCACGCGCTGCTGCTGAACGTTGTTTCTGTCCACCAGATACTTCAGATGGATACTTTTGAAGTATTTTTGTGATTCCTAACATACCTGCCACTTTTTCTACTTTCGGTCCAATGTTACGTGATGAAGCACCTTGAAGTGAAAGTGGAAGTGCAATGTTTTCATAAATAGATAAGTTTTCTAATAAATTAAAGTCTTGGAAGATGAATCCTAACTTTTGTGAACGGAAATCTGAAAGCTCACCTTGCTTCATTTTCGTAATATCCGTACCCGCAATTTCAACAACGCCGCCCGTTGCTTTATCTAACGTTGAAATTACATTTAATAATGTCGTTTTACCAGAACCAGATGGCCCCATAACACCGACAAACTCCCCCTCTTGAATTGAAAATGATACACCTTTTAAGGCGTGTGATTGATTCTCACCTTTTTTACCGTACAATTTTTGAATGTTTTTTACATCTACAACTGGTTTTATCATATATATCCTCCTACGTTTGTTTTTTTCTATTTCATTGCACTAAGCTACTATTTTTATTTACTACTAACAAAATAGTCATGTTGCATCCACCCTTAAGCTACAATGAAAACTTTCATTTTATCTTCTTCACTCACCTCATTACTTTGAATACATACATGATAAACTATGAAAATTAGGAAACACTCTGTAAAATCCTTAAGAATTCTTAAGTTTTATAAAAAAAAGCTTATGGAACCTGTAATTCCATAAGCCAATCTATTTGATTGGATGTTCAACAATAAAGGATATCCAACCCTCTTTATATTCTGCATGTATATTACCATGATGAAGTTCAACAATTCTTTTTGAGATAGCAAGTCCCAGTCCATTTCCTTGATCATTTTTTCTTGCCTTATCACCTCTGAAAAATCTTTCAAACAATTTATTAGGGTCGCTAACAGGCGGCTTCTCCACTTTATTTGATACTTTCAAAATTGCTTTGTTACCTATTAATTCAAGACATACGGATAATTCGGAAGGTTTCATGCTGTACTTTATCGCATTCATAAACAGATTTTCATATACACGTACCATTTTTTCTACATCCATGAAAATAGGTATTATTTCTTCCGTTATTGATTTTTGAACACTTAAACTTTCCTTTTCAAATATAGGAATGTATTCTCCAACTATTTGCTCCAACAAACCTGATAAATCAACTTCATTAAAGTTTAACTTAGCATCTATGCCTGATAAACGAGTATATTCAAACAGCTCATCAATTAAATATTTCAGTCTCTGTGACTTTGAATAAGTGGTTTCAAGGTATTCCTGTAATTGTGTTTTACTGTTGTATTGCCCTCTTTTTAATAAATCTATATAGCCGATAATAGATGTTAACGGTGTGCGTAAGTCATGAGATACATTGGTTATAAGTTCATTTTTTGTACGTTCTAATCGTCTTTCTTGTTCAAATGTATTTTCCAATTCCTTGGACATATAGTTGATATTTTGAGCAAGTTGGGTCAATTCGTCCTTCCCCTTTATCCCAATTGTCAAACCCAGTTTTCCATTTGCAATATCATTTACATTATCAGAAATGAGCTTCAAATATACTATTTTCTTTCGAACCAATATCAAAAAAATTATTATAAAGTTAAAGATTGCGAACGCGAATAAGAACAACAATGCCAAATTGAATTCAAACATACCAAATTCTTCGTGTTTTACAAAAAATGGATCTATGACGTATACCAAAATGAGGATTGTTAAACCAAATGAAATAAAAAAACTAATTGCAACAGCACCAAGAAGTTTTATAATGATCTTATTTCTAAAACTAACATTCTTCATATTTTATATCCAATTCCCCAAACAGTTTTAATATAAATAGGATGTTTAGAATCCTCTTCAATTTTGTCTCTTATTTTTGTAATATGCACCATGACGGTATTATCCGATTTATAAAAAGCATCTTTCCAAACTGCTTCATATATTTTTGCTACACTCAGGACAGTCCCTTTGTTACGGGCAAGTAGTTCGAGGATATCAAACTCTTTTGGAGTTAGCCTTGTTTCCTTTCCCCTTACCCATACTTGACGTGTATCTGTATTCACGGTTAAATCACCAATTTCTAGGATGCTTTTATTATGATCTATTGACGTATTGTATTTTTTAAACCTTCTTAATTGCGATTTTACCCTAGCGATTAATTCCAATGGGTTAAACGGTTTTGATAAATAATCGTCTGCACCAGAGGCTAGACCCTGAATTTTGTCTATATCCTCAGATTTTGCAGATAGCATAATGATAGGCATATTGCGATTCTCCCTAATCTTCATGCAAGCTTCAATACCATTTATATTTGGCATCATAATATCTAAAATAATAAGATCAAATTCCTTTTCTTCTAACAATTGTAATGCTTCCATAGCATCTTCAGCTTTTTGAGTTTTCAGACCTTCATTTTCCAAATAAACAGAGATAAGATTTCTAATCTCTTTATCATCATCAACAATAAGAATTTTTAACTCCATATTATTCCTCCACATTTTTTCTCGTATTGGACAACTAAAGATATAAACAGTTGAAACATTTCTATCTTACTTTCTTCAAATTAATTCCTTAAATTCTTTTGACTCCAATAAACCTTGAAATTGGAAGGGCTGCACCAACTGATTTCTGGTTCATTATATACAAAAATAAGAAAATGAATTATTTTCATACTTAATCCACCCACAGGTTTGAATTCATAATTATACACTAGCGTCCAAATCTTAAAAAAAAGGGGGGAAAGTTCTTAAGAATTCTTAAGCTTTCTACAGCATTTTGTCATAAGGATATATAGCCACTCTTTAACCAATTTCCATAATATTTTATTACTTAGTATTCAATTGAAAATAATAGTTGATTAAGGTTTAATAACTGCTTACAACACAATTAAAGGCTAAGCTCCTCACCACGAATTATAACTGTAAAAGCATGTATGACAACATTTCTCTTCCAATTATTAATAAACATAATAGGGTACAGAAAAACATCCTCTTAGTATAAAATTCTATGATGTATCTAACAAATGAAAGTAGAACCTGCCTTACTATCCCCATCAAGCCAAGTTTTGGTGTTCTATGAACTTTTGCCTACAGAATTAATATTTTGATACGCTTGCCAAATAATTCTTGATGGATAAATATATCTCACCGAAATTTTTTAGCAAACAAATGAAACTCATTTTAAATAAAAACGCCATCCTTTCTATAGATTTCTATAAAAAGAATGACGCTTTCTATTAATTATAAGCATAAATTCATCTTAGATTATTGGTAATATAACTAGACTTATTCCCATGCAGCAAATGCTACATAATCTTCTTTACCATATTTGTTTTGATATTCATCTGCGTGAATTATATCAACTTCTCCAACATGGTCTGGCTGAAATCCTGTTCCATCTCCATTATCAATAGGTTTTACTAGAGAAACTAGCATAAGCCCCGTAACTTCAGATTCTTTAGAAGTTTGCTTCAATGGAAGACCTTTAGATTTAAGATATTGCTTTTGTTTCTCGGTAAGTTTAAGTACTGCTGCTTCTGAAATATCTGTGTTCTTTTTGCTTTGCTCAAGCTTGTCCATCTCTAATTGTTTTGCGACTTCTTCTGCCTTACTTTTTTCAAGATTATTCATTTCTTCTGGTTTAGCGGCTTGTTCAATTTTATTTTTTGTAGCCTGTGATTCACTTTTAAGCTCCTCAGCACTTGCATTCATTAAAGAAAAAGTAGATATACCTAATACAGCTGTCAATCCTAAAGCTGACCAACGATACGATTTTTTATTGAATTTTTTAATCATAACAATTCTCCTTTTCAATGCTTTTTTATTTTTACTTAGATTTGCTAAACTAGGCATTTGATAATAATTTGAATAGTGTTCTAATAATGTAATAATTGTATGCCCATATTCGATTTTTTCTTCCGAATTAATAAAGGTAAGAGCCAATGCATCACATGCGATTTCTTGATCTTCGCGCATTGAATAATAGGCATACCAAAGGATTGGATTAAACCAATTTAGTATAAGCAAATGATGCATAAGCCAATTAACCCCAACATCTTTACGTTTAAAATGAGCTAATTCATGATAGAAAATAAACCGTAGCTGATTATCATTTAATCGTTGTATATGCTGTTCACATAATAATATTCTAGGTTTTCTAAATCCAAGGAGTGTCGGACTAGCAATCTTGCCGGCTAATTGCAAAGGAATATCCTCTTTTATAGACATCGTTTCTTTACAACCTTTGAAAATATTTAAAATTCTTTCATCTGTTATAATTGGTTGCTTTTGTATGTATAAGTATAAACGTCTACTTGCAATTAGTGTTAAAGTCCCTAAACAAAAAACACCTAGCATCCATACATATAAACAGATTTCATATATTGATATGTGTTTGGAACCCGATTCAACTGGTGATTTATTGTAATCACTTGAATTAACAGTATACTTCGCAGGTTCATTCATCACTTTTAAACCAGAAACATTCGCTTCCTTCTGAATTAGAGAAGTAGAAGTTACATATCCATGTGAAAGTATGGAGTATAGGCTATAAGAACTATCCGGTGACCAAGGTAAAAGTAATCTTACAATCAGAATTAACCATAGTGCGTAATGCCACCTTGCCGTTAATTGATTCCTTAGTAGAACTTTGATACATAAGATAAAACCAACCAATATACTAGCCATAATAGTAGTTTCTAACAGCCAATCAAAAAAAGTAGAGAGATACGTTTGTATTAACACATTTATCATAATTATGATCCCTCTTTTTGATTACTTTTATCATCTAGAATACGTTTGAGCTCATCGATCTCTTTTGAAGATAGCTTTTCATCTTGTAAAAAATTAACAAGCAACGGTTTCAAAGCAGCACCGTAAAAACGCTTAATAAAAGATTTAGTTTCTACCTGTAAATATTCATCTTGTGAGATTAAAGGACCATACATGTACGTTCTTCCTATTTTCTGCTGAGAAAAAACAACTTGTTTTTGAACTAACCTATTGATTAATGTTCTAACTGTTTTTGGATTCCAATCCATTTGTCCTTCAAGAGCTTGAATTATTTCATTTGCTGTTTGTGGAGATTTTGACCAAAGGACTTTCATTACTTCTAACTCAGCTTCAGATATCTTAGGTATTTTTTTCACGTTTCCAATTTCCTCCTCCCTTTGATTACGAATGTAATCCTGAAGTTTATACTACATTTGTAATCTTAAATTTGCAATCCCTATTTTAATATCGGAATAAACCACTTGAAATAGGGATATCATTAAATAAACATAAGACTACAAATGTAATCTTATATTTAGATTACATTTGTAGTCTCGATTTGTCAATCTCATTTAATATCCCCCTAATACAACATCTCCATATTTTTTAAGTAAATCATTTTACTTTAAATAGTTATGTATATTCTTCGCTTTTTCTTTGCCAGGTAACTTGTAACTTCTCTACAATACAATTCCCTTTATTTAACTATCTATATAGTTGAGATTTTACAGTAAAAATACCTAATCCCCTTTTACAAAACTGGAAGGGTATCTTCAACTTTTTAATATTATATTTATATAGAATTCGCTCCTTTCTTGAAAACATACTATAAAATTAAATTAATAAATATCATTTAATGAAGGTTCATAATGAATAAAACAGAACTAATTAACCAAGTATCCGAGAAAACATCACTTACTAAAAAAGATGCTACCGCATCTGTACAAGCTGTCCTAGATCAAATTACACAATCTCTTCACCGTACAGTTAATTGGATTTGGTACATTTGAAGTACGTGAGCGTTCTGCACGTACTGGGCACAATCCCCAAACGGGCGAAGAAATGCATATCCCAGGAGGAAAAGCACCTGCATTTAAAACTGGAAAGGCTTTGAAAGAAGCTGTTAAATAAGGCTTAAATTATCTATCTAAAAAAGAATGGAGATTTTTATCTCCATTCTTTTTTAGATTAATCATATATTTTTTTCGGAAAATAATTAACTAGTTTTTTATCATTTTCACGATTTCCATACCCTTCAAACTCTTCTAATCATAGAATTTATTTTTAGATGCTAGGCGTATCAACACTGTGCTTGATACGCCTATTTTTTATGGTTTTTCCTTCGTTTTATCACTACATTTTGTAGACTTATCGAAACTTTTATCGCTACATTTGAGCTTTTTTTCATCACTTTTAAATAGCCAATTTAAGAGAAACAATTGATTGCTTATTGCTTAGTTGAAATTCATGTATGTATTTGTGTCAAAATAAAGTTCCTTCAATACTTTTCTTTTAATAGATGCGTTTACTACACCTAATTTTAAAAAGCTTTTATATACCATGCATTCATAGTGGAGTGTTCAGAACCTGGTAGTGGTTCATTTAAAAGTATAAATCCAAATTTTTCATATAATAGACATGCAGTTTTTAATTCATGCATTGTTTCTAAATAACACTTTTCATAATGTTTAGAGGCAAATGACAAACCTGTTTCCATTAGTTTCTTGGAAATCCCTAAACCTTGTGCTTTTGGACTTAAGTATAACTTTTGTAATTCGCAAATTTTTTCATGTTCGTTAAACGGTGCTATACCAATTCCACCAACAACTTCTCCTTCCATTTCTACTACCCAATAGTTCGCATGTTTTAGAATATTATAATATTGGTGTAGGTCGTTAAGCTGAGGGTCAAAATAAGCTGTTCCAGGAAGCGCTAATCCAAGTGATTTTAATGAATCTTGTATAATTTCTTTTACTTTTGCATTGTCTTCTTTTTTCATTTCTCGAATAATCATATACGATCTCCTTCAATTAGGTTTTAATAAAGATTGCGATAGATTTTTGAAAATGGCAACCCTAAAATGTTGACTAAGTACATATTTCAAGGGTACAGTTATATTAATATTAAATGTGGACTTAGTCAACAAAAGGAGGATCTATGAATAAAAAAATTATTTATGAAATCAGACAATTCAACCGATTTTATACAAAAGTACTTGATTTATTTAATAACCAGATTCTAGATACAGATTATTCATTAACCGAAACACGAATACTATTTGAAATAAGCGAAAGAACAGAGTGTATTGCGAATAATCTAGTACAAGAACTTAATATTGATAGAAGTTATATGAGCAGAATTTTACGTAGATTTGAGAAGGAAGAATTAATAGAAAAAAGAAGCTCAATAAAAGACAGCAGAAAAAACTTTCTCTTTTTGACAAAAAAAGGAGAGGAACTACTAGATATAATTCATATTCAGTCAGATGAACAAATAAATCAATTGTTTAATGGACTAAGTGATAGTGATATTAATGAAATTCGTGTTTCCATGATGGTAATAAAAGACAAATTAGATAAAAATATTAAACAAAAGTAAAAACATGAATGATTTTAAAGAACTAATTGGAGTAGCGTCTCACATTCATCAACTTAACAGAACAGGTTACCCCTAAAACGATAAAAATGAACTTTGATGCTATAAAAAACACAATTTTTTGTTTAGGGGGGTACTTTAAAATATTAGCTTGATGGGCATGGGGTACAGCCGAGTAATTGATAAATCTCCTATCTTGTTTTTCTCTCTATTTTTTCTTGCTTACATTAGAAATGCTAAATTGTATAATGACTCATATTAAACTTATAAATAGACTTGCTAGCAATTTTTCATACTAATTATTCCTTTCTTCATGCTGTAATACTTAATAGATAACCTAAATAATAAAATTGTTCCACATTTACAAAAAAAATAATTAACTATAAGATGAAATAGACTACATAAGGGAGGGTTATATGTTACATATAAAAAGATGGAAATTTTTTACGGTTCTTTCTATTGTAGGTCTGATTTTACTACTTTTAGTAAAAATCAACTTCATTTCAATTACTATCGCAACTTCTTCAGCTGAAAGAGGAAAAATTTCCGATCAAAATGGGGTCATACTAGCTACAAATAAGAAAGTGAAGTCTCTATATTGCACTTCTAATGATGAAAAGCTATCGAATCAAGATACATCAGACACATTAGCTTTTTTCAATCAATTTTCAAACGAGTTTCAACATGACATTTCTGCAGAGGACATAAAATCACAATTACAACAATCTTGTAAAAAGCAGACTATGAATGATATACCGTTATACTCTGACATAACTGAGAATGAACTTGC